>JAQFXV010000869.1:0-17156 GCA_034694065.1 Camisia spinifer
CAAATGACTGGAATTAATTGGAGAGTATTTTTTCAGAAAATTATTGTTAATAATTGGATGGATAGCTCTTTTTGCGTGTGCTTATAAAGTGGCACATCTTCAACACGATTACATAAATTGGGATCCGTTCGAAATACTTCAAATAGATCCGGTATTATCGATATATCCCACTTAATGATAAATAATATAAATAATTATATATTTAAACGACTAAAGGGTTCATCGACTACAGAAATAAAGAAAGCTTACCGTCGATTAAGTCTTATCTATCATCCGGACAAAGAGACAGGCGATGAAAAAAAGTTTTTGAGAATAGCAAAAGCATATTCAGCTCTGACTGATGAGGAGGCGCGTAAAAACTGGGAGACTTATGGCAATCCTGATGGTCCCGGAGCCATGTCTTTTGGTATTGCTCTTCCCTCTTGGATTGTAGAGAAAGAAAACTCTGTTCTTGTACTCGGTTTATATGCACTCGTTTTTATGATTGCACTTCCGCTTGCGGTCGGAATTTGGTGGTATCGGTCTGTTAAATATGGTGGCGATCAGGTATTGCTCGACACAACACAACTATATTATTATTTCATTCATAAGACACCGCACATGATATTGAAGAGAGTGCTTATGGTATTAGCGGCTTCTCTAGAGTTTGAAAGGAGTCATAACAGTGAAGTAACAGAGCGTCCGAGCGATAACGTTGAAGTCCCACAACTTATGAAAGAATTGCCAAATCTTGGAGAAAAGAATAAAGAGCGACCGCTTTGTTATGGGTATAGTATTAAAGCTCGCGCTCTATTACACGCGCACTTGAGTCGAATGAAACTTCCACCAAATTCATTAGAAATCGATAAGTTATATGTTGTTAAAAAGTGTCCGTATCTGTTACAAGAGTTTGTCCAATGCGTCTCTCAGTTAACAATGTTAGCATTGGCCGGAAGAATATCAAGAACTCCTAATTTAGACACTTTAGAAAATGCTATGAAATTAAGTTCTCTTATAGTTCAAGCTCTTTGGGATTCAAAGAACTCACTTTTACAGTTGCCTCATGTGACTGAAGATATGTTAAGGCATTTCACAACTCGTAAGAGAAATGTTCGTAATCTTCGACAGTTAGCGTCCATGAAATCTGATGAAAGAAGGTCTATGTTAAGGAATTTATCTGATGAACAATACGAAGACGTAATGAATGTGATCAGTAAAATGCCTTCACTTGAGATCGATGTCAGATCAGAAGTTCTTGACGATGAAGACGCCGGTATTATAACTGCCGGCGCTATCGTAACAGTGACTGTCACTTTGTGTCGACAAAATATGTCAGTTTTATTTGATAAAGAATATATTGAAGAGAAAACATCTCTTGATAATGAAGAAGTTGTTGAAGATATTGAAGGCTTACCTAATGGTGAACTACAAAATATTGTAGCCACTAATGAATCTTTGGTTAAAAAGCCAAAGATTTGGGAAAAACAGGTTAAAGGAAAAAAGAAAGGCGGAAAAGGAGCTAAAAATAAGAAGAAACCTCAGGTCGTTATCAAAAAGAAACCTCAACAAAATGCGAGTCAAAATTCTTTATCTTTAGTACCTGTAACAGAAAATGGAAGCACAAAGACTTCTAAACAAAAAGTTGCAAAAGAATCAGACGCTGACAGCAATTCTGATGATAAAGAATCTGATGATAATAATAGTGATTCTGAAATCGATGAGTCAATTAAAAAAGTGAAACCAACTGAAGAAGTGAGTGAACACGAAGAAGAGGAAGAATGGGATGGTTTTCAACAAAATGTGACAAAAAAGGAGAAAGTATTGGAAGGGAAGTCAAAGCAATCACATAGTGTTCACTGTCCTTATTTTCCTGATGACAAACAGGAGTACTGGTGGATATATCTATCAGATCGTAAAAGACATGCATTAATAACAGTACCTTATCTTATGACAAATCTTGTTGATAAAGAAGAAGTTGAGCTCAAGTTTACGGCTCCGCCTAAACCGGGACAATACAGCTATTCTGTGATAGTCAGAAGTGATTCATACGTTGATTTCGATTTATCAAAAATGATTAAGGTTTCACTTTTTTAACTATTCTTTTCCTTAATTATATTCTAATTTACTTTTCTAATAAATTAATAATAGCTCGATGTAAAAGAGGCACCAAAAGAGGTCAATAATCATCCGCAATGGGATATATCTGAAGAAGAAGAGGAAGTTAATAAAGATGAAGACAGTGCTGTTGAAGACTCCGATTTAGTCGCGTCTTCTGATGAAAGCGATGATCCCTTAGACGACTAACTTCTCAAAAATTATCGATCATTCGATTTATGCCTAATTGTGCTTTAATTGTTTACTCGTTTATACTATCGTTTGTTTATTAATTTTGTGCTCTATTTATTTATTAATGGGATCTCTGTTTTCGATGTGCACTAAAACCTCCTTTTCTTAAAGTAAATATCAGAAGAAATCATTATATACAGTACATAATTATTATTCAACATTTAAATGTTTTATATTGAAAAATAAATTTAAATTTAAATATTATTTTTATTTAATTTCATTTATTGACGATTAATATATTTTAATCCAAAAGTTTGTTCACTATAAGTGAGCCTTTACTTCAAATCGATCATTATTTTGAGGTAAGTCATGGTCTTATTGGAAACTCCATACCATTGGTCATCAACTGTGGTCTTAAGGTTCAAATAAGTTTACAATCATTGCTCAACACATTGCTGGTCAACATATTCATAAAACACTATAAGAATGATGAAAGTTCAATGTTTTATTTATTTATTTATTGTATCACTTTTTCAGTTTCATTAACATTTGTGAAAGAATAACATTGATATTTGAAATTTTGAAAAAATCAAAATAGTTCAAAATGAATTGATTTTTTTAACAACAAAATTTTCGAAAATACATTTGCTTCAAATCCGAAAAATCCTTTACTTAATTAATACATTTTATAAGTTCTAAATTCTATTTGAATGCATTATTATTGGAGATTATGTTTCGTTCAATTAATCGTTGAAAAACTTATTCAAAATTCATTTTCAATATTAAATAGTTTTCAAGTTTAGGTTAGGTTTGAATTTATAAGTTTTCTTTAACTAGAAAAGACTGTACATCGCTTTGCATAACAAAATATGTGAATCATGTGATCGTTTGTATGCAGACATGCTCTCAATTTTTGGTTTAAATTATTATTATTGAAGAAATTGAAAGATTAATAAATATTTATATAAATAACAATGAGTTCAATAAAAGTATTTCATAGGAAGACAAAGAAGGGATCGATTGTGAAAATAGTTCGCGAACACTATTTGCGTGAAGACATTCATTGTGGTCGAGAATCATGTGAATCGTGTCTAAAATTTAAAAAATCAATTGACAGTCCATTCGCTCCAAAGTGTTATTTAAGTGATTTTCCGCGACTTAATGAAAGCCAATTGTGTCCATTCGCTCATTATGTGATTCCAGACTTTGGTGTTCTTCACAATCAAATCGATGTCATCACTGATTCATTCTTTGGTAAAGATATTATTTTATTGCAAACCATTTGGGATGAAATTAAGAGAAATATTAATCTCTTTTCACGTATCAAACAATTAATGACTGGAAAAAGATTTTATGTATTTTCTAATGAATACAATAGAGAAACGTTTAGTGAAAGAGTTTTTGGCGAAACTATCACTCAATATAAGCAAAGATTAGTTCTTTTGGCCTCAGAATGGCTTCAAAAACATTTTAGGGATGAAATCAAAATTGTTTTGTTAACAAATTATAGTGATGTCAAACAAAATACTAATATTTATTGTTTTCCAATCGATAAATATGTTAAAAGTCTTAAAGAGAGCGTTAATCTAATCGACAAATTGTCTGAATTGTCATCAAATGAAGAATACAATAAAGACATTAAACTTCTATTTGAAGAACACTTGCCTTTAGATGTATTACAATCTGGAATAAAGTCTGGAAAATATTTTTCGGGAAAGTTTATGACAGATCGGAATAATTATTTGGAAGCGAGTGTTGGCATAACTTTAAACGGTGAAGAACTCAATGTTCTCATTCAAGGCAGAGATAATATGAATAGAGCTGTAGCTGAAGACATAGTTGCCATTGAATTACTCCCAGAAAGCGAATGGAAGTCAAAGTCAGACATTGTTCTAGTAATAGATGATGAGATTGAAGACGACGGCGATGAGAAAGATAATAAAGAGAAAGATTTATTCAAGAAAAAAGATGAATCATTTAAGAGACCAGTGGCTAAAGTGGTCGGTATTATAAAAAGAAATTGGAGACAATATTGCGGTATTCTTAAGGAGCGCAATAAAGATATAAATAGCTCAGTAGTAATGAGTCGCTATCAATTTGTTCCGTCTGACCGTCGCGTACCTATTATTAGAATCGAAACTCGACAGTACGATGCACTTAAGGAACAGAAAATATTAGTGGCCATCGATTCGTGGCCCAGAGATTCAAAATATCCAAAAGGACATTATGTCAGAGCTTTGGGTACTATTGAAGGCAAAGAAACTGAGACTGAAGTCCTTCTACTTGAACACAATGTCCCACATCATGAGTTCTCTGAATCTGTTATGAAATGTCTCCCAAAAGAAGGAGAAAATTGGCGAGTATCTGAAGAAGATTTTTTAAATCGAATTGATTTGCGGAATGAGTTTATATGTTCTGTAGACCCTCCGGGTTGTACTGATATTGACGATGCCCTACATTCTAAAGACATCGGGAATGGAATATATGAAATGGGAGTCCATATCGCAGATGTGTCTCATTTTGTTAAACCGAACACTCCATTAGATAAAGAGGCGGCTGATAGAGGAACTACTGTTTATTTGGTCGATAAAAGAATAGATATGATTCCTCCTCTTCTGAGTTCAAACTTATGTTCTCTTCGACAAGACTGCGAACGATTAACATTCAGTGTTATTTGGAATATAGACTCAAATACTGCTGAAGTGAAGAGCACTAAATTCGCCAAATCTGTTATCAAATCGAAAGCTGCGATGACTTATGCTGAGGCGCAGATGAAAATTGATTCTCCCAATGATAACGATGAGATCGCTAAAAGTCTTCGCAGATTGAATTCAATCGCACAAAAGTTGAAATTAAAACGTCTCGAAAACGGAGCTCTCGTTCTCGCGAATGGAAGTGAAATCAAATTTGTTGAAATGGATTCAGAAACAAATGAAAATGTTTTCGCTATAGAATCGAAACAAGTTCTGGAAACCACTTCATTGGTTGAAGAATTTATGTTATTGGCCAACATTTCTGTGGCTCAAAAGATTCACAAAGAATTGCCTGAATTATCACTACTTCGTCATCACTCAAAACCAAATTCTGCTAATTTTGAAGAACTTTTCGAAGCGGCGAAAAGTAAAGGTTTCAAAATAGATGTTTCGAATGGCAAAAAACTATCCGAGAGTTTAAACAATGCTAAAGATCCAAAAAATAAATTCTTAAATTTAATGTTGAGAATGATAACAACCCGTTGTATGACTCAAGCCTTATATTTTTGTAGCGGAACTGAGAGTAAAACAGAAGAGGCTTTCGAACACTTCGGTTTAGCGACTCCTATATATACTCACTTCACTTCACCGATTAGAAGATATGCTGATCTAATGGTTCACAGATTGTTAAGTCATGCCATAGAATATGAACCAATTGACTCATCGCTATTGAACAAAATGAAAATGCAGTCCATTTGTATGAACATTAATCAACGCAATCGAAAGGCTCGTGAGGCGAGTCGTGCCTCAAATCAATTGCATTCATATCTATATATAAAAAACAATCCAAATCAAGTTATAGAAGAGGACGGATATATTCTTTATGTCAGAAAGAATGCTCTTTTGATATTTATTCCTCATTTAGCTTTTGAAGTTACCTATTTTTGCCAACCTATTGAAAACTGGAAATACGATCAACTGTTTGGGTCTCAAGAATACATTCCATTCAATCAAACACTGAAACAATTCGATAAAGTGACGGTTCAATTATCAATTGATAACACGAAGAAAACCATTTGGAGCAAAGTTGTCGTCAAATTGATTAATCCTTTTACTGTAGATAAAGAAATAATCGATAAACCAAATAAAAAAATTAAGGTTTAAATATGTTTTTCCATAAACAATATCTTTGTTTTGATTAATCATTTATTAGAAAAATATTTGATTCATTGACTAATTTCAATAAACTCATTATCCGTTGAAACTCTTCAATATTTTAAACATATTATTATTTCTCTTCACTTTTAATATCATACTTACAGTAAAAAATAGATTTTAAGCTCAAATTTATTCGAATTTGTCAAATGAAGACTCAATCGTAAAATTTAAGTTTGATTTTATTTGAAAAAGTTCTTAAGAATATAATATATAAAATTTCAATTAACTGTCGAATATATACTTAATTATTTGATTATTCACTAGATATTACTTAATTCACCGAAAATTAAATACTGGTATTGAACAAAAGCTATTATAAAATTGATTGAAAGTTCAAAAACATGGATTGAACTGAAATTAATATAAGAATTGATACAATTTAATGCATAGTTTAAAAAGTTTATTTCCTTTTTTTCAATTCTTCGAATCTTTTGGTTAAATCTTCGAAATCAATGGTATCGTCTTTAGAATTGTTGACATTATCAGTTGGTATATCTGGTAGACTACCAGTCGGTACAGCAGGCAATTCAGGAAAAGTATCATTTTGTTTAGGATTCAGACGCGGAACAGGTGTTGGTTTACCAGTATTTGCATTAGTTTTTTCTCCCTTTTTAGCTTCCGATTGATCTGAAATAACAGAATCGTAATGAGGCGGAGAAGCGGTTGAAGATGAATGTTGTGTATCATTACCAAAATTGAATCCAATTGGCTTAGAATTGGGTCCAACCGGATATGGGGCTGAAGGAGGCATTGATGGTAATGGAGGCGGACCTGTAAACATACCAAATCCACCCCCTCCTGAACCGCCACCACCTGATCCACCACTCGGTCCCATTCCATTGTTTCGATTGTCATTATTATGACCCAAATCAATAAGACATTTATCATTATTTTGATACATTCCAAACGATGCCTCTTCAGCACAATAGACCTCATCCTCACGCAAGATATCGCTGTCGGGTTCGTACGGAATGTTCAAACTTTTGGCGATCTCTATAATAATCGAAAATTTATATTCAATTCAAAGACAACTTAATATTCAATTTTATAATTGATTAAAAACCAAAACTAATATAAAAGGATGTGAATTGTGAGACATTTAAACTCATTTAATTGGAAACTTTGTGAAAAGAGTTGAAATAAGTTGTAAACATATGAATAAAGTAATGGTTTGATTATGTAATGACTAACCGATTAAATACTTTTCAATGAGAATCTTAGGCGGCGACTGAACTCCCATTTTAATCATAAGCTTTTCATTAACACTTTTGAGTGCATTCTCTCTGACTGCCTGTGCGTAAGGCTTTCCGTACTTATAGGTCAACAAATCTGAGATTATCTTCAATTCTTGAATATCTGTCTGAAGTCGTGGTGCGACCCAAATAAGACTTGAAATGGCTTCAGACAGACCATCATCTAATGTCTTCATCTGTTGAATGAGACCAAATCGTGCTAATAATAGATCGCAATACATCTCAACCAATTCCATGGCCTCAACGATATAGTCTTCACGTATAATATGTTCGACACGTATTTTTGCTCTTTCGTACTTTCCATTTGTTATATAGTCTGCGATCTCTTTACGGGATTTTTGAGCCAATTCTGTCTTTTTCTTCTCTAATAATTTCAATCTATTTATAGCCAAACGTAGGTTTGTCTTCAATTTGTTATAATTAACACCTGTGCTCACCATCTTTTTAATTATTATTTTAACTAATTTTCACTAATTTAAGATTTTATTTCAATATTTATTTACAAATAACTAAATATATAACAAATGTCTCATTAATTATAACACCTTTTTGTCATCTCTTGTTTACAAAATTTCTGTGATTGAGTGCAACACTTGTCTCATGAATTACGTTATAATCCATTTTACTATCAATTTATTTATATTAATATTTCATTCAAAATAATCGAAAGGGTTTGAAAGCGAAACAAACCCCAAACATCATAAAGTTTAACGTTATTTTTCCCTAATTTAAAGATCAAATTAAAAGAGATTATTATTAATGACGTACTTCTCAAGTTTTATTAGTCATTGAAATCTATTTTTGTCATCACATGTGATGTTTTCAATCGAAAGTTTTGAAAATTAATCACTCAATCAATTTATAAAAATTAAGATTTGACTAAAAATGAATTTATTATTTCGTAGATTAAATACAAATTTATTTAATTATTTGATTATCAAATCACATAATAATAAACAATTTTCAAGTAAAACACTGAATGCCATCAAAAATATTAGAAATGAAAATATAATTAATAATAATAAATGTTTAAATGAATTGAAAACAATACGAACAATAACAACAACAACACAAATAAATTTATTTCAATTGAAAGATAATATTTATATTCAAAAGCGTTTTAAAAAAGGGAAAAAAGGATCAAAAAATCAGAAACAGGAAGAATCGAGTGATGAAGAGTCTGATGAAGAATTAGAACAATCGGGTGAAGAGGACCCGGACTTAATTGATGGCAAAGCTATTGATTTCAAAGATATGAATTTAACTATAACTTCTTTGCGTTTGGATAATGTGGCAAAAGTTGGTCTAACAATGGCTAGAAATAGAGTCGAAGAAACATTTTATGGCAATTTATTTCGATTAAATGGTGAAAAAGTTGATAAAAAGAGTGTAGAATTGGTCGAAAGCGATGAATTGGATTATATAAGAGGTTCGAATCCAGACAATCCTAACTTAATTGATGTGACGCGAGTTGTCATCAAAGAAATTGAAGATAAAATGTCAACCTCTGGAAGAATTAGAATCAAATTAAGAAAATTTCCGAGACTTACGATTCCGAACTATCCAAATGAACCCTACGATGGGTTCGCTTTGAGTACTTCCAGACCCGATAGAAAAGCTAACACTTAAACATTGCTATCATTATTACCCCATTATATTAAGTTTTGATTTTTAATAAATAGTAATTAAATTTTGTCATAAATCAGATATAATTAATGATTGAGTGAAATAAAGGATAAAATTGAAATATTATTTAATTCTTTTCAACTTTGATAAATACATTGGCCCACAATTTGATGGTATAAATGGCAAGACTTGAGTTCCATATTTAAAATAATGATTCATTTTGTAGAGTCCTCTTAAAGGACGCAACGATTCCTTCAAATCGCAAACAACATAATTATAATTAGTTTCCTCCCAAATACGTTTGAGAGCCATATGAACGACACCATCGTTTTGAATGGGAGACAAACTGCATGTGGAATAGACAAGAGTTCCGCCAGTTTTCAAAGAACGTAATCCTGAACATAGAATATTCATCTGGTCTTCAGGTATTTTTAACCTTTCAGAAAGTCTGGAGGGTTTAAACATATTATTATCGTTTTCATGTAACGAATGTCTATCATTAGTACAGGGGGCGTCTATTAATATACGATCGTATGTATCACTCTTAATAAGATACTTCGCGTCCTCTTCGCTATATGAAACCATTTTCTTGAAATCATTCAGTTCTGGAATATATGATTTGAAGACACTCTTCAATCGAGCACTTCTTGCTATAGACTTATCATTACAGTGTAATTGAGACGGAAGTAAAGTTAAAGCCATTAGTAATGACTTTCCTCCCGGAGCCGCACAATAGTCTCCAACAATATCTTTAGGTTGTATTCCAAGGACTAGAACTGGAAGAACAGACGCGCCGTCCATTAGATAGTAATCAAAAACACCTAAACTTGAGCTGCGTTTTGGTGGCGGAAATTGAGAGACATTTCCTCTCGGATACAAATATATCTTAAGTATTTCTGGTATTTCTAATTTTGGTTCTTCAATATATTCAACCGGTAATTCAATTTCTTTTTGATAGAATTCATAATAAGACTTATCATTAGCCACTTCTTCTTCATATTTAAGTTCAGAAGAGGGCACGAAATCATTTAAATCCACCTCAAGATTCGCTGCATTTATAAAGCCATCACTTTTTAAGCCCTGATTTTCTGATAACATTTCGATGAAATTTTCCGCTTCAGTCATAGATGAGAAACCACTTCCGAGATCCCTATCCGAGACATCACTCACTTCTACTGAATTTGAATCTATTTCTGAGACATTAATTCCTGACTCTTCTGCTATTTTAGCTATTTTTTTGGCCTTCTTTTCGGCCAATATTTTCATTCTTAGTTCATGTCTTTGATATCTTTTCCAATGTCTTTCATAATAATGTTTGAGATCAATGGCACCCAATTGTCTCATTTCTATTTCAATGTCTTCATAATTAGAGAATATATTAACGACAGCACAATATTTATTGGGAGACAAAAGACCCAAACGTATTGATTTCCAATTGTTTTTATATACTTTGGCGTAAAAGTTATCGAAATGTTGTAACGCAAAGTCTTTTGGAAACACTGTATTACGTGTTTGTGCCTTAATATATATACAATTACTAAAGGTATTAAATCATTTATTAAGTAATAACTCACCCAATTAAGAGTTGATTTATTTCGACCAAATATATTTAAATTTATTATCAATTTCTCTAATTTAATAGTTTTTTCAAAAATTCGCGACATTTTTGTAACTTTAAAAACAAATAAAAATAAAGACGTAATTAATGTTAAGTTAAAGACCTATTGGAAACACATGTATTATACATTCATATCTTCCTTTTCCGTTTACAACACAATCAAAAATGGTATGTATTTTAATATATTATTTATTTATTAAATTAATTCAAACAATTGATGATTAAATCATTAAGTATTTAGGTTATAAATAAACTTAAATAACATAAGAATATAAATAAATCGATTGAATAGTAATAATGGTATAACTATAGGAATTAAAAGATGATTAAAAAACTTATAAAAATAATGAATTTAAGGCTAATATAATTATTTGTATGATTGTAAGGCTCGCGGCCCTAAAAAGCATTTGAAGCGTTTAAATGCCCCGAAATCATGGATGTTGGACAAGTTGGGCGGTGTGTTTGCTCCCCGACCATCAACAGGTCCACATAAATTGCGTGAATCCCTACCACTTGTGGTTATGTTAAGAAATCGTTTGAAATATGCGTTGACCAGAACTGAAGTGACAAAAATAGTAATGCAAAGAACTATTAAAGTTGATGGCAAAGTCAGAACTGATATCAACTATCCCTCTGGTTTTATGGGTATGTCTTTCACCATATTTCTAGACATTTCAATGGCCTTATCATCGAAGACATAGATATTACTTATTTATTATTTTATTTGTGTTCAAATTAAGGCCAAAATTACTGACAGTCTTCGGTCGCTTAACTCTGATTTATTATAGGTCTTAAGCATTACCCAAAGATTTAACATTTTATTTTAAATTTAGATGTGATTACAATTGAGAAAACTGGTGATCACTTTCGTTTGTTATATGACGTAAAGGGAAGATTCATTTTGCATAAAATCACTCCCGAAGAAGCAAAAGTATTAATCAATTCATTATTTTATTATAATTTTTCTCAATTACTAATTGAATTAATTTGTAATAAATAGTATAAGTTGTGTCGTGTGAGGAAAGTCGGGACCGGACCTAAAGGTATACCATATATAGTGACCAATGACGGCCGTACTATTCGATATCCGGATCCGTTGATCAAAATTCACGATTCAATCCGTTTCGATATCGCGACCGGAAAAATATTAGACTTTATAAAGTTCGAAACCGGAACTCTATGTATGGTTACCGGTGGACACAATTTGGGTCGGGTCGGGATTATTACATCTCGAGAGAGACATCCGGGAAGTTTCGATATCGTTCATGTCAAGGACTCTCAGGGACACACTTTTGCCACAAGGTTTCCATCCATTTAAACACTTATATTTTCAATGTTTTTCAATTCTGATGAATTTTATTACTTAAAAACTGATATTTCAATGATTTTAAGATTAGTCTTTCTGATTATACCTCTTTATTAATTATTTTTCACATAATTTAATGTTTAAATACTAACCATAATTCAAATTGTTCTATATTTAGACTCAACTATATCTTTGTCATCGGAAAGGGAACCAAACCTTTTATTTCATTACCGAAAGGCAGAGGCGTTCGACTGACTGTAGCTGAAGAACGAGACAAACGAATAGCTTCTAAGCAGTCTAATTAACTTAATTATAAAATGTTGATTGAAATATAATAATATGAAAGAAATAAAAACATCTTTTGATTTAATAATATTTTATTATTCGATTAATTTTAATTTACAAAACATTCATTCACTGATTTAGTCAAAAAACAATTGAAACCTGATTCGTGTGAATCTTAATTGAAATTTGTAAAGAAAATCAGAAAATAAGGCACTCAAACAGTTAACGCTTAGAGAATAAGTTTTCTAATACAGTGTTATTTTGTTTAATAAGTTACTCGAGTTTTAAGTTAAGGTTAATTCATGAAAATAGCTGTTTTGAGTTAAAGTACAACTAAATTAAGAACGCATTGATATTACGATTACAACTAAACGTCTAAATAGAGTCACACTTTCAAAGGCGAAAAGTATTACCGGTAAGTAATAAATATTTCAAAGGGATTCTACATTTGGAACGGATTCTTCTTTCTCTTCAACAGTTTCTGTTTCAGTGTTGAACTTGGACTGCATTAAATTTCGTTCTTCTTGTAAAGCTCTGCATAACTTTTCGAGAGTTATTATCTTTTGAAGCGCTGAGAGATGTTCTCTATCGCGCTTTTGTTTCTGTAAAAGTTTATAAAGTTTTAGTTTATATTCAAAATAATTTAATAGGAAAACAATTCAATACCTCTTCCGACAAAGCAATTAAAGCTTTATTAGTTGATTCACATTTGTTTTTCCAAAGAAGAGTTTCTTTTTCAAGTTTCTTAATTTGTTTGGACATCTTTTCCATATCTCTTTTGAAACCGGCGAACATATCATTACTTTTAGAGAGAACTCCTTGAAATTCATCGTATTTAGTCGTATAAACATTGAGTTCAGTTCTCAATTTCAATTCACTCGTAGACATATCAGAGCATCTTTTCTGCAAATCAGCGATCATTTGAATTAATTGTTGTTTCTCTTTAAAGAAAATTTCTTTTTCTTGATTTAAAATAACATTAGTTTTGGCATATTTGGCTTTAACGAGTTGTGTCTCCAAATCTTTTTGTTTAATAATTTTTTCAGTATGTTTTTCCCAACTTTCGTAGTGACCCATAAGTGTCTTTAGCTTTTGTGCCAAATCTGCGTTCTCTTCTTTCAACTGTGTATTTCTTTTTTGATTCTCTTGAATCAATTGCATGATTTCATTGAGAGTCCCCTGAAATTTATTAGCGATTTCTCTTCTCTTTTCCTCTTCTTCTTTAATTTTGATAAGACTTTCCTCTTTAATCATTCTGTTTTGTCGCTGTAATTCTCTGCACAGACTCTCGAGTCTACACTTCGCCAAAACTACTCTATTGTGTTCGGACTGCATCTGATCCTTCTCTCGACTTAAATGATGATTCATTTTATCGTTTTGTTTGTTCTGTTGAATCAAATTTCTGTTCTCTTCAAACAGTTCGACATAAGAATTACTCAAATAAGTGATTCGTTCGGAATCGCTATTAAAAGTCGATAACTTTTTGTTCAACAGTTCATTCGTTACTTTCTCTTTATATTCAGCTTTTTTGGACACAGACTTCGTTTGCTTACGACTAGAATTGTTTTTATTACTAATATTGGCCTCAACTTTATTAACCGAAGAAGTCTCGCTATTAATCATTATCTTATTTTCATTGAGATTATTGTCAATACTTTTTAATTGATTGCAAACATTGTTATCGATATTATCATTGATTAAAGAGGTTTTGCTCTCATTTGTATTGTCATTAACTTTATTAACATTAGTATTAGTACTGTTTTCAGTGTTCAAAACCGATGTATTATTTGTTTTGTCTTCAATTTCGACCACTTTTGGACTGTTATTCAAATTAATGCCTGAGATCTCGATTTCCAGTTCTTTTTGTAAATTTAAAAGACTATTGGCATCGATTCGAGTATTTTGTTCTTCATTATGTTCGCCATCATTAACAACAAGTGCTTCACGTGTTTCAAGAATTTCATTGATTTTATCTCTTATTTGTTGTGCTCTTTGAGAGCATTCACTCATTAATTCTTCACTTTTTTCGTCTTTAATTTCAATGAATTTATTAATGATTTCATCAACAGATTCGTCACTCATTTCATTCATGTCTTTAATATCATTACTGTTTTCAAACATATTTGTCTCCATTTATGGTATTGTTTGAGATGTATTTCTTATTATAAATATATTGATATTTACTTTCAAACAATAGTTCAATGAATAAAATGCCAAAAATAGTTGTGATGGAAATCAAATTCAATACAAAAATGATTACAAAATTTGATATACTTTTAAATAATGCGTTAATTGATTATAAATATTATTTGAAATATTAATACAATGTTTGAATGTATATAAAAATATCTTTTAAATTCTTTTTACTATGACTTCAGAATATTTTCATTTATATATTACGAGCAATGAATACGAGCACTAACTTATAGAGCCCTTCAAAACAATTCTAACACTTTTTAAAGTTTGTTTAACTTTCAAAAGTTATCATAAGTTTTACTCTAAATAAACTTATTATTAATAAATACAAACTTTAAAACGTGAGAAATTAATATTTATTTATTTTCATAATTTTATTGAGTCAATAATCCATTATTTGTTTGTTTAAATGATTAATTCCAAGTCATATCTTTTGATTCCTAATAGTTATCACTTATTTTGATTGATAAATAAAATAATAAATAAATTCATTGGTAATACGTATAGACGTTTTCTGTTTTGTGGGAAATAATTGATAAGAATTAAAATGATTAGGAGTTGCAGATAATGTTTATTATGTTTTTCATAAATTTACTTTCTTTTAAAGTCAGTGAAAGGGAAAAACTATAAATACTTTGACAAATATAAGAATATTTCAATTGAATGCTTCCTGAAATTCAATTAAATTCGAATGAATTTTATGAAACTTTCTCTTTTTGAAACTTTTTAATCCAAGAAAAGTGAACCAAAAGTTGTAAAATTTTTGCTTTTCCTTCGAAACTAAAAGATTTGATTGATTTAAAATAGAGACAAATATTGCAATTTTGAGTTTCTTAGAATCTGAATCATTGTGAACATAATGTTTGGATAATTTAATAATCGGTAACTCTTGGAGTTTTTCAAAATAGTAACACAACAAAAACTAAACGCATGCGTCACTTAATTTCTATTAAAAGTATCTTTGAATTCATATCAATTCTTAACCTGAAGAACTTTTTTCTAAGAACTTCAAAACTCTTAAGAATGGGCTCTTATGTAACGAAATGCAATGTTTGCAAAAGTGTTCAAATCAGCCCTTCAGCAGCATTGCATTCAAAAAGGTTTTCCTTAACTAATTCTCAACAATTTCTAAGCATATGAATAACTAATTTTGATTTTCTTATTAAATATGATGCATATGTAGTGCCGAAAAGCCAACTATAAAACTATTGCTGTTAGGACTGGACAATGCGGGCAAGACTACCACTGCTCTCCACTTATTAGGAGGTTAAAACTTTTGCATCCATTGAGGAATTGTTGAATTTTTTATGGATTTTTTTAAAAAAAATTTAGACTCATTGGAAGACATAATACCGACGATTGGTTTTTCAAACTTAGAAATGCAAAAGTTCTATCAGTTTCGAGTTGTAATGTATGACTTAGGCGGAGGACCAAGAATTAGATCCATTTGGAAGAACTATTTTGGGCTAATTCATGGAATCATATTTGTTATCGATTCATCTGATATAAGTAGAATTCTTGAGGTTAAAGATGTCATCGAGGAAGTGGTTTCTAATGATAAAATTGCGGGAAAACCTATTTTAGTGTATGTTTTTTATGTTTTTATGTTAAAAGTTTTTATGTTAAAAGAAGTTTTTATGTTAAAAAAATGAAAGTAAATCAAAACTTTTTGCAGTTTGATTAATAAACAAGATATTGACGGAGCGTTAGACGAACTCGATATCTGTAAATATATAAATTTGGAACCTCTTATCAATAAATTTAAATGTCTCACAAAAGTCGTAAGTTTTTTATCACTAAAATATAAACTCTAATCGACAAAATTGTTTAAATTATACTTTTATCAAATGTTCAGTATTTTTTATAGCTTAAAAGTAATATCTCTTCCATTAAAAACTTATATTTTCAGATTCTATCTGTTTATCTAATTTTCGATGTTTTTGGATAATTATAATGTTTGACAAACTAATGAATAGCTTAAATATTTTTCTATAGGAATCTTGTTCTGCAAATTCCCGACCAGATAAAGCCCCAAAAATAGATCCCGCGATAGATAACGGCTATCAATGGTTAATGAATAATATAAGAAATAATTGGCTTAAATTGAATTATCGCGTGGAAATTGATTCTAATGAACAATTTCATGCAGAGAAAAAATCTTTAGAGGAAAGAATAAAACGTTTTCGAGAAATAAAATCTGACACTTTAGACAATAACGAAGATTTAGACCCAAACGAAAATCCGTTCAAACCAATCAATGATCTGGTAAAAGATGTTGTAAAAGATCTTGATTTGAAAAATATTACAGAATTAATGAAACAGGAATATAATGAGAATATGAGAAATTCATATCTCGACCGAACTATTGATAATGAAGAAGCAATTGTGAAGATTGGATCAGTTTCTGAGGGAGAAGATCTCGGTTCAACTTCTGATCAGAGTATGAGATCTTTAATACAAAATGAAAGCAATGAAATTGAAGAGAATCTTGAATCAAAATTAAGTGAAAAGATAATCTCCAATAAATCTCCATCAAAAAGGGTTAGTGTAGAAGTTCACCAAAATATTCATCAGGACAGCAAAGAAGAGGACAAAAAATCTGACGGTAATGTTAATGAGATGTACTATTACTTCAATTAGAAACTGAGAGTTGAAGGTAATGCAGCCTTTCCTGTAGAACACATCTCATTAGTCGA
>JAQFXV010000870.1:0-17154 GCA_034694065.1 Camisia spinifer
ATAGCTTTTCTAAGAAATAAAGATTTGATACCCTTTCGATGCATTTACATCTGTATAGAGAGCCCACAAAAAGACAGTTAGACATTATTTTATACATTTAGTTTCTGGCCTCAGATACGCATTTGTTTCGAAAAAGATTTGTTTCGATTATTATTTTCTGTATAAGCACCAAAACGCTATCTATACATCTTTTGTGGAGTCAGTTGAAATTAGCATTGTGAGGTAATAAATTTATGAAAAAATTTATTTATCAATTTATTGAACCATTAAAATATTCAATAAATTCAATTTTTCATTATTAAATATTTTCCATAATTTTTCATTTATGAAATGAAAAAATTCAAAAATGAATCTCAAATGAATATAATAATAGATTGATAGATGATAATTCTAATGATTATGGTGATTAGGACTTGCCTTTTGAGGATTATAATATTTTTGACTTAGAAAAAGCTAATTTGTTTCATGGAAACACGGAATGCTGATAATTTTTGTATGAATAAAAATTTTTAATAATTAATTGAATTCATTAATAAATTTATTGATAAATTTATTGCCTCGGAAAAAATTCAGTGAATTTTTCAACGCTAGTTAAAATCAATAGATATTTATGGGGTTTGAATGACTAATTTCAATTATTTTTTCCATAAAATTTTTCCTTTGTTGAAATTATTTGTATTGACCAAAATCAAAAGTTTATGAAACAATAATTGTAACAGAAAAATATTATCTATCACTGAACTTCTCTAAGTTTCAATAAACTATTAATGTCAGTAAAATATGTTCACAGCTTTCACGTTCAAAACTCAATTCTCGAAAAAAATGAGAAATCAATTCCTCGATCTTCATGAAGAAAAAAAAATACATCTTCACAAAAGAAGAACTTTTCAAAAAATAAATATAAAGAAAGTTCGAGAAATTCATTTTATTTGATAGGGTTCTAATGTTTCACCAAAACAATCTTCAGTATCTTTCCTTTATGTTCTTAATAATGATAAAATATGTTTTTGTAAATAAATAGCAAAACATATTTTCTTTGCCTATCAATATTTGACAAAAAGTGATTCTTCGATAGTACACTTGAATGCTTTAATCTACGAGTCCTTTGTTTATTCATCAGAATAGCCCATACATTAATGACCCCATAACCAAGTTTTCGGCATACCTTTCAAAAAGTGAAATCGTTCTTTTCCATTGGGAATCGGAAAGAAAAATACTTGATTAAAGCCCATTTCGCTGAATCCTTTTCACTGAATTTCATTTCACTGAAAGTTTTTTCACTTCGCTGAAAATATTCTCTTACATCTATATACAAAATTTCTATGTGTGGCTATAGACTCGGCCCCTGGACATGATACAGACATAAGACCGGTATCATTAGAACCAGTATGACCTGAGAGGTAGAGAACGCGAAGAAAATTTCCCGAAAAGTGACCAGTGGCCAAGTTACCGAAGTCGAAAGTTTCGCAACTAATGCTTTTCTATGTGAAAATTTTTAATGGGCTTTATTTTTGCTCACGTAGCGAGCAATTCAACTTCTAGTGTAGACTAAAAGAATACTAAGTTAGTAGAAAACTATTATGAGTACCGGTATATTATTTTTTTTAAAAATACCTCTTGTTAAACTAAAGGTGTTAGCATTAGACAACAGGTTCTGGAGTTTCAATTGTTACAAATCCCATCAAAATGAATGCTAATAAATAATTTTTAATGAAAGCTTTTGAGAAATCTATATTTATGATTGTTAGCAAAATTAAGTAAAAGTTTTTCAATAAGTTAATAAGTAAAAAAATTATGCTTAAATTAGAACTAAATTGTGGCAATAGCTTTGTAAGAATATTTTCAGCGAAGTGATATTCAACGAAATGAATTACAGGAAAATGAATTTCAGTAAAGTTAGAAGACACCAAAATACTTATGTACGAAAGGAAATATACCACAAATGCATTGCTGTCAATGGAATTAAGTCAACAAATAGATAGAGTGATTGCCCCCCAAAACAGTCCTAAACTATTTACGAATGCAAATCAGTGAAATCAGTGAATTGTACTAAAACGTGGAATGTCGGGAAGGAGTGGTCCAGCATTTCATCACTTTCCTCAACTTTTCGAGCATTTTCGAACTCAATGGAAATGAAATTCAATTTCGCTACCCTTTACACACACCCGTCTGTCAAAACAAAATACACGTTTACTAATTATATGTAAAAATATCAGTGCATATATAGGATCAATTGGGGTGAATGTATTGATGATTGCCGACTAACAGTGGCTAAGCATGAATAGTTTCACACTATGACCAACTATTGGCCGGAAATTCCTCCTGTTTTCACCTTCATTAACATAACTCATCGTCAAAGGATATGTCCGAAACTGATTCATAATCTCAAAATGGAGAAAATAGAATCAAATTAACTTTTGAATGCATTGATGTCTTTTCACTTTACATTTTACTTATTGTATTTTTGACATGAAATGATAATTTAACTTACAATAACTTTATAGCTTTAGTGAAAAAGGCTTTGATTTGTTATCAAAGATTTAAAATTACTGTTTTCAAAGAGTTTTATATTGAAAAATGATTGTTCACTTCTATCGGTATAATAGCTTTTAAAAATAGTTAACTTTAGCAAAATTTACTTTATGAATCACTTTATGTCTATTCAAACTTAGTCGATATTCAATTGTTAACTAAACGATTTGTTCCCATTAGAAATCACATCTGCTTTTATCACTTAATTCAACTAAATATTCAAAAGAGAAAGCATTACAGTTTTTGTACAGTATAAGAAATAATACAAGATAGTCAAGCATGCAATTGGATCCAAATTAAACATATTTTCATGGATTTTATCTTGAGTTTCATCATCTTATTTTAAACTTAACTTCACTTAAAACTCAGCTTGAAATACATTTGGGAATTGAATGCCAGACATTAAGACTCCCCTTCAGCTAAAGGATTAAACCAAAATGCATTAAACGTGAAATCAGTCAAACAAAACAAATCTAAAGTGAATCTTCTTGTCTATTGACTTATAAAAACAATATTTGCGAGTAATTATTCAAACTTCAAGCCAAATAATATAATAGAGGCACTCAAATTGAATTAACAAAATCAAATTTGACATTTATTTACCTCATATTTAACTTTATTGAACTAAAAGCTAAATTAAGCTAAAAGTTAGAGTTGATTTTTGATATACGCAATAAATCATTAAATATTACATTCAAAAATTAATTATATGCTTTTCAACTATTGCAAGTCAAAATGGATATGTCATTCTGTGATTATTATAGCTCTTTTCGTAACATTCATAACATTAGTCAAAAGAGAAAATTCAAGGGTAAAAAAGTATTGCACTTTGATAAATATTTTTGTAAGTTACGTAAGCTTATAATTGTAATGAGGCTGTCAAGTGTTTGTGTTTTTCAAAATTAAGTTACTTAAATTAGTTTAATGAATAACCTAATCTTCACTTTAATCTTAGCTCATATACAAGTTCAGATATTATTTTATTTCATTCAATTTTGATAAAAACTTTCTAAAAAAATTATAAGTCTTATCTTATTATTGAGTTCAAATTTACCATTTTTGTGCAGTCAATACACTACACATTGTCAAGAATTATTAAGATATACTGTATTAATATTATACTCACCAGTAGAACAATTTCTATTACAAATACTAGAATTTATGATAAATTTAATTTATTAAGAAAAATATAAGTTTGAAAATACCTTAACTATTAGTTTATTTGAAAAAACCGGTTGTGTTTTAAAGTATAGTTTATCTCAATACTGGATTCTCAACTTTTATTCTGTTATTTATAATATGATAAGTTATGAACTAGGTAATTTGTTGTATAAGTTATTTGTTTATGTGTGCAATTCCTTTAATTAAATTACAATTTTCAGACCCGAAGAGTGGTTTGAAAATTGACAACTCATTTAAACTTTTTTTTGTTTTTCTTTCATTTTCATCCATATGAAAGTATACTTTTAAATTCTAATGAGTAAGAAAACTTTGGATTCGCGAAAAGATGAGCACATGTCCAGTATCTCAACATTGAACAAATAAAATTGATTACTGCTATATCAATGCAAAGTAAGTTTGTTTACAAAAACTACAGTAGACATATATTTTGAAGGACAGACAGAATTAGAGCCTCAACTTAAGGGTTAACGTGATGAACGACACTTTTAATTAATGTTAGTTTTTTCTTCGACAAGTTTTCATTTTTCTTTGAACTCTTATTTTGTTTACTGAATGTGTTTTTGGGTTATTTTGGGGTAATTTTTCTTTGTGTTATGACAATAACCATTGATACTCTTTTATAACTTTTAATAATTTTTCTCTTAAACTGCTTACAAATTGTAATCGCATTAGTCATTCAGTCATTTTAAGACAATCAGTTTTACTGTAGTTTCACTATAACTTCAGGCACTTTTACTCTCACTCAAAGTTTTAAACAAAGCCTTGAATTTGTGAAATCAAAAATAAAGATTTCAAGCATATAATTATTAAATGAAAATATATATTTCAACACATCTTCTGTAAATAACTAAAAATAATGTATTGCCGTCTCATTGAAAATTGATTTGAGAGATGATGTTAAATATCTTAAACGTTTAGATTTTGTCGTTCCTGCCGGCGATCAAATTTTTTACCTCATACTGCCTGCCACTCTCTTCCACTCTCTTCCTTCCTACCAATAATACATTTTAGAATTCCTGTTGAGAAAAAATGTTTCAATTTTTTCGTTAGTGCTATCAAATGCTAAAGTGCTTTAATGTAAAGCTACTCCTGTTTCCTATCTTTACCGTTTTATAAAATAATTTAAGTCAAGTCTCTGAACCTATACTACTGTTTGACAGTTGCAGAAAGTTGAGATTTGTGTAAACCCTTTTTGACTCGTGACCCTAATATTACATACATTAAGTGGTGATAGTGGTGATGAGGGGGTGCTTATAGCAAAGGAGGTAAATTTAAGTGACGAAATTTGGTGGAACCGCTCCTACAAGAAGAGAGTACATTCCACACATATTAATACACATTACTCATTCACATTCCTCAAAAGTTAAGCTAAGTTTCAAGCAGTCAAGAACTCTGTGACTCTAAATCTCTGGCCAAACAGAGCAACTATATCTTCAATACTCAAAACTTTGATTCAATTTAATTTATAGAAAATGCATTTTTTGTTCATTCCTTTCACTTTATTTAATTATTTTTCAATAATAACTCGAACTGAAACTTATGTTTTGCCGTCATATGAAAAGATGAATTTAACAAATAGTAGTGAAGAAGCGATGCTTCGTTTTGAAAAGTTGGCGAATGCTAATAACTTGCATAATCCGTGTTCAGCCGGTCGTCATCAGGAACATAGCAAAACACTTATAGAAGACGACATCACTTACACTGATCTGATGGGCACGCCTGGAAACAAGCTCGGACTGGGACTGCTTCGTGAGCTGATTACCAAATCAACTTTTTTACAAGGTCTGGCCACCAATATTATTAGAATGGTTCGTACATTATTACAATTTTATTTATTATAGAAACAAATTTATTTCATATTATTCAATATATCAGCAAAATTAGTATTCATATCTTGTCTAATATTCTCATTTTTAATTTTGAAACTTTAATCCTCAGAATCTGATAGAAGAGTGTACAACACTTCGTCTGCCAAACGTTGCTAATGTTCCAACTTTTGATGAACTCAAAGTAAGTTGACTTTTCAAACAAGTAAACGAGTTGACAAGTTTTCATTTTTATTACTTGAGAATTATTCAACACTGACTTCTTCGTGAGCTTGTTTTTAAACAGACAAACATCTATTTGATGAACTTTTATGTATGAGTTTAGAAGGTTTTCGAGTTTTTTGTTTAGAATTTTTCTTCACCGTTTGTTTCTCTACTAGTTTTTTTTTTAATTTCTTTAAAGATTGTAAAATTTTCTTTTATGTCTAACCTTGTGTTTCATCAATAATACAATATAAAAAGCGCTTAATTGAGAATTATTGAGCAATAACTTTTGTTTAATGATTTTGACTAATAATTACTTATAAATAAATTCATTATCCAATAGTGAAATTTTAGTGTAGACAAGAATCGCAAAAATAATTAAATAATAATGATTTACTTATGCAATAATTGTCCAGATATTTTGTTTGAAAGAATCTAGTTTTGAATATTGAAAGTAAAAGACATGAATACAAGCCTTTAAGTACGAATAATTGACTCCCTTGAATGGGTGCCCTATTAGTGATCTCATTATTTCAAATTTCCAGTTTATTTTGGTTCATTTTGGTTATTTTCCAGTTAATTCATTAATGATTTTATAACAAACTTGTATTATAAGAAATTCAGGTAATACTAAATTATAAATTGGGACAGAATGTCAAGATTTTGAGTTTTCCAATGCTTTCAATAGAGTGCGAAACAGTTTTGATGCTTAAGGCATATAAGTTTAAATGAAAGTTATCATGGCTTTCAATTAAGAATAAAATGATTAGAAACTATAATTGAAGTAGTTTTAACATTTCATGCTTTGCTTTATATATCCATTAAAGTAAAATTGATTCTAAGTTTTAAAAGACTCATAATATATAACTTTTGAATAACTATTTTAACGATTGAATACTAATTTATCTTTTACAGAGCCAAACAATGGTAGAATCATTGCGTTCTTTATATAGATCATTAACAAACCAAACGGCACATGTATTTTTCATTTGGGATAAGCAACAAAGTTATATCACTCATAACTGTAGTAGTCATTCACCTCTAAATGTTCCACTTTCTCAACAAAACTTTAAGAATCACTCAAAACTATTAGCACAGCATTACTGGACAATAGGAGTAAACCTGAGAGATTTGATGTGTCTCTTCGATCATGCCTTAACGGCTTTCAATATTGACCTCAAAACAAGAGAAGCTACTGATAGAGTGTTATCACATACAGTAAATGACACTTCAATTTGTTCGCGAAAAGCAGTTTTTGACTGTCAAATATTGAAAAGTTCTATTGTATTGTTAGAAAATATGAGTGATTATTTACGTGACCGAACTGTCCAATTAGTGACTTCTATGCTCAACAAATCCTAATACAATTGAACTTTAGATTAAGTTCATGGAAATATCTAAAAAACTTTTCACGATTGATTTGGAAAATAACTGAAGACGAAGACTGTGACGCCATATGACGGTATGACTTACAAGAACTGTTCCAAACAATTCATAGCTCGCGACCAAATATCAAGTTTTTGTCACTTTTTTCAAGTTTGATGAAATCAATTATTTTTATTTAATTTTAATATTCAAACCAAATGATTCATTATTAAAATATTTAAATAATTTTATAAATCGATTTTATTTATCTAAAGATAGTCTCATTTTTTATTAATAATTTATATTTATGTACAATAAGTTTTGAAATATGTGTTAAAATAAAATCAGTGTTAAATTTAAAGACAATTGAATAACAATGCTTTTAAAACAATAAACTAGTTAAAGGACGGAGTAATGAAAGTTGATTTGATGTTAATAAATAAATACTGATTGTGACAATTTATGAAATGAGATGTGTTCTGCTCTTAAAAAGACCTCTAAGTTCTTTTGCTGTTTGTATAATGAAATGTGATCTTAACTGATGGCAGTTCATTACCTGTATTAATATTTAACATACAATCCATAATGTTTAGACGCTATCATATAATATGATTTACTTGACAAGTGATATTTCTTCAGTGTTTTGGCTTTTATTTAGGAAAATCATCCAAAATTTCTATTATATAATCCAACAAATTTTCAGAAATTATGTTATTCCAAAACTAATAGTTATTAAACTTGCAAAATAGAACTATTTTCATAGAATCTTCAAGTTTTTCGCAAAAAACACTAATAAATTTAATTGACATTAACTTTTTCACATTTTTACATTCATAGTAGTAATGAATGTGTTTTAATGCTTAAAATGTTTGATATAATTAAAAATGAATTAATTTATATATCGAATTACAATTTGATTGCAATTTAGTCAATTCAAAATGATAGTGAATTGAAATCAAAAAAGACGGTTATTTTAACGCTTTTTCTTGATTAATCATTTATCACTTGTCGAGCGAACGATTCATATGTTGTATTACAAGATAATAATATTTGGACTCTAAGATCGTTATGTAATCAAAACTAAGTAATTATTTTCAATAGCAAAACAATGAATTGAAAAAAGTTTAAAACAAATAAATAAATATAAATAAATAAACAAAAGGTCAAGAGATCACAGTTCAAAAAGTGCTTCAAATCAAAAGAGAAACAATAGTTCACAAGTGTTGGCATCCAATCAAAGAAAGAGCCAATTAGTCGCTTGACTGGGATCTAAGTTTTGATTTTTGATATGCAAACAGTTGTGCAATGAAATTAGTGGCAGAAATATAATCTCTTAGTATGAGATAATCGCGTAAATTTCTTAGCGATGATTCATTTATGTCACGGTATTGATGAGACATTACATGTCTCAAAACATCAGCCTTTGGCTGAATATTCTGTAAGTGCATTCCGAGTTGTATTTCACATAACAACTGAAAGAGATCGTACTCAATGTCTTTGAAATCGTTAGTCATTTTTCCCTCGTGTAAGACTTGGTCGAGTAATATTTGCTCTAAACCAACAGCGAAGTATTGGATGTATTCAAATGCTGTTGAAAACGCCTCTGAAGACTGTTTCAAATAATCAATTAGAGTCACTATTAGTGTCAAATCAATTAAATATTAATTGAATCTTACTTTTATCTGTTGGAATATTTCTTCAGAAGTGGGTGGTATTTCTGGAAGCCATTCCTGTCGGTATGTTTTAACCCCTTCCTCAAACTCTGGATCACTAAAAGTATTGTTCAGCTAAAACATTGAATAAATGATTCATTATTTTAAACTTTGTAAACTCAGTAAAAACTTTGTATAACATCAAAGAAAACAACAAAAGGTAGTCATTGAAAGACAATGAATCCACCAAAGCGTTTAACAAATGGTTAAACTGTTAAATGATGCGTTCAAAACACTAACAGTTACTACTATTGGAAATATGTTATGCAAACGCCTACTTCAGTATCGAATATTATATCATATTCATGTTAACAGGAATTTGAAAATTTTGCTCCACTTTCAGTCAGAGCATTATCTGTTGGATTCAATGCCAAAGCTATCATTATTGACCGAATAAACTTCAAATAACTTATTGCAAGAAATATCAAGATATTTCATCATATGAGTCATCATAAAAAGTTTCATTTCCTAAAGATTTATATGAAACCTAACCCAATAAAATTTAATAATTAATAAAATGAAAGCAATATTCATTATAATGTTTGAGAAAACTGTAGCAATCCAAACATTAAACTTACAATAGAACGGATGGACATTATCTTTTGAAATAAAGTTTCATATCTAATGAATAGATATTTTATAACTTAAGAGCAAAGATCATAAGAGAGTTCGAATAATTATAATATCAACTAATATATGCAATCGAGAAATAAACAACAAATTCAACTCTTTCATGAATATGAGAGAAATATGTTCTTATATACAGACAGTCGGATCTGTTTTTTCCTATAAACACAACAAAAATGCTTAATGACGTCAAAAAGTAAACTAATATTAAAAGCATCGGTGAGTGAAATAAAAAAAATTGCGACCGACATGTGGAGAGTGAGAGCAAAGGAAATATAAAATATATAATAATAAAAGTATAGCTGAAATCTGGTTCAAACTTCATCAGTCATATAATTAAATTCAGGACTGCTTTTTCATTCATTAATTTGATTATCAAATTAATTAACAAAATATTTTATTCATTGCACTTTTCAAAAGGATATAAAGTGGGCTTAAAAAGCATACATTTAGTAAAAAGTAATAAGTTTAAAGTGGTTATAGAGAAATGCAGAGTCACGTTGTTGTATATAAAATATTGCATCATAACTAGCAATCAAAACATCACATCCGTAATAGCAATGATAGAAATACTTTCACTGACAGAAAGTTAGGGATTCTCACAAACAATAAAGAGAACGTCAATGCAAACGAAGGGGAAGTTTATCCGCTTTGAGGCAAGAATTGATGCTTTGATAGCAGGCGATAACCGAATGACAATAAAAACAAATATTTAAAGAAGACAAATAGAAAATGATTTTGACTTACAAATAATTCTTTGATTCGTTGGCCATGATTTCGGGCAACTTTTGCTCTACTCATGACATTTTGTAGTAATTCATCGACTGGCACAGGAGGCGCACCCGCAAAGTCTTTATCTGGATCTATGGGATGAGTAGGCAGTCGACACGGATTGATCCATTTGGGGGATGATGTCAATGATTTTATTGAAGATCTACGCGATGATGAAGATGGGGATCCATTCGGTGATTGTCTTTGAGTAGAAGAACCACTTCTTAATGGAGATGCCATTGAGATACTGATTGAGAGGAACAATACTACTAGTGTTAACAGTAAAACCAACTGTTGATGTCTTAAATGTTCTATAAATTATAAGATCAAAGAAACAATATTTTAATAAATGAAGAAATGATGAAAAACTTGTTTATTCAAAGATAACAAACTTTGAAATTAAAAGAGTGAAACTTGAATTAGAAGAAACTGGAGATATTCACATACTTGACATTTGTTTAAATGGACAAGAGATATGACTAGTAGTTAAAAATAATTGTTGACACTTAACAAGAGTACGATATATGAATGCAGCCGTTTGTATAAAGCTCGACGCGTAACACATGATTATTATAATAATAAGATTATGTTTTGGTGCAGTAAAGGGTCAAGTCTGAACATTAGCTAACATAATATAACTTAACATACAATGGATCTGTTCTGAGGTGCGATTCAAACTGAATTGGCTTATAGTCCTGTCTCTCAATAAATACCGGCATGACTTTAGCTTAAGTGCTTCAAAAATCCCCGGCAAAAAAGGAGTGGGGGTAAAGGGGAGGAGATTATAACCAACTAAAAGTTACGCCGATGCAATTGAAAGTTACGTATATAGCTTGGAAGCTAGAGGTACATAAAGTGTATAGAGAGAGGGGCTTCCACTGTAAGCATAAAACGTCACTTTTATCGGAAATCAACTTCCGTAAAAATTTGACTGCATTGGGTAAAGCGATATCTTAATGATACTCCTTTTAACTCTTTTCAATTTCTAGGCTCGAGAAAGGATCGTTTCACTGGACAGACAAAAACAGCGTCATTTGATTTTCAAATAGACCGCAAATAATAAGATATCGATTATTGTTATGATGAACCAAAGGGTGTATATTATATTATTTATATAACTATGCATTGAAATGATGTAATACTACATAAAGCTATTATACAAACAATGAACACTATTTTTACCGCAAATACCAGTAATGCGTTGGCGGATGCCATACAGCAAATATTATTATATGCAATGCTTGAATAAAATTGTTAGAAATAGGGAATAGTATATAAGTTTGTCAGACCATTAAGACAAAGCTATAGATTTTTTGTATACAAAAGAAGTTTTTGCCCTAAATAGTCGTTCGCCTACTCAATGTTCAATATATTAGTCCAGTAAAAAACTTAAACGATTTTCTAAGAAACAATGTCATCAATTTTACTTATTTTACCACTATTTCAACCATACGCTTAATTATTTCTAGTCAACTAAATCTTAACTAATTTAATGTATTTATTCCTACTTTTTTCGTGTTTTTAAAAATCGGTAAATTGAAAGTTTGAAGTTAACAAGTTTAGGGATGTAAATAAGGAGATCAATATTGCAGTCTAGAAACGGATCTTAATAAGTCAACTCTCAAAATAATACATTCTTTCATTGCGATTGTTTCAATTCCTTGATTATAAGGAACAAGTCGTTTAAAAACAACTTTATCTCTAAATAACTGATTAAAAATTAGATGAATATTATCATTAATGCTGGGATTGCCCATTATTACCACATACTCTATAACAACATATTTATAATTCAAAAGGGAAATCACCACTTAAATGTAATATCAGTTTTAAATAGTTATGAAGGTTTGCCACTTAATTCTTCAACAACTTTCTTATACTTGAAGACAGACTTTATTGATCAATAATAACTCTTAATCTTTATATAAATCTGAAACAATGTCAGTAAGTATTTAACTAAATTGACTGCATTAAAAGATAAAAACATTTAAATAGAAGTTTAGTTATTCACATACAATAAAATCTAATTTTATAAATAGAAATATTCTCATGAAAAAAAGGGGGAAAAATTAATAGACTGCAAAATATTTGTTTAGATCGGATGTGATGAGAATGTTTAGAACAAGGCTATCAATTAATTTGGAAGATCCTCATTAAAGTCCGGTTTTGTGAGAGTCAAACGCAATAAGCGATTGATGCACTCGTGTTGACTGCATATCAATAAGTTGATAAAATATGAGGTGTGTTTGCATAAAGACATCGGTGAAGAACGAGTAACATTGGCGTAATATTCTGTAATTTAAGTTACTTCAAGGTTTTAAAACAAGGGCACTGACCCATAAAACCATAGAAATCTGAACACTAATTATTGAGGGGTTCAAAACTGCAAAACGAAAAAAGAAAAGAGAGAAGAGATGAATCTTTTTTAGTTCAATTACAAGTTGCGGCAAAAAACTACTACTTGTTTATTGCTTCTCCTCAAGCGATATTGAGCTTCAATTCGAAACGCCGAACGCGTTCTTTTTTTTAACAAAACTGACGCAAAGTCGGTCAGCTCTTGTTTGAATAAAAACTGCTTTCTTTTGTGAGTACAGGCAATGATCATCACTTCGATCGCGAGAGTCATACATTACGTAAAAAAAGAAAAGAACTCAAATTTATGCTCAGCTTCCGCCCTAAAGGTAATCTTCATGGGTGGTTAACATACAAAAACTATGCGATTCAACAGTTAGCTATGTATTGATATGAGCTCAAGAGTTTATCTAAGAAATGCATTATAACTGGAGTCAAGTATACACTATACTCAAGAATCAAATTAAACAAAAGCTACCGCTAATAATAATATGAGATACAGAAAACAATGAATACGATATATTGAAAGAGTTGCTCTTCAATGTATAGACATTAGCGGATGTGCGTGTGTAAGTGCATCTATTTCTAAATAAAATAGTGGGTTTTTTCACTTTGTTGGTATTGGGAATCATACATTTCTAGTATCTGTACCTTTAAAACAATACACATAAGTTATTTTTGACCAAAGATCAAAAATCATTATTAATGGGTTTTATGTATTTTCGATTATTTTTTTTGTTAGTTAAAAATCCGATACTTTGATAAATAGCTTTCAATATTAATATTTTTATATTAAAGTACAGTTATGAAAAATGTATAATTCAGCTGAAGATACTTTTGAATTCTGGGAATTATATCCAAAATGTTATAATTATCTCGAATAGTAGTTAAAAATCGCTCAAAAAAATGAGTGAATCTCTGGTTTTAGTTATTTTGAAAAATAGTAAACATGATGAAACTCCTACTTAAGTAAAATCATAAAAGTGTTTTACTGAGTCATATTATTATAGTAAAGCACTTCCACTATTTATGAAGGTGTATATTGGTTTAGTTATGAAAATTAGTTGATGATATTTTGTGTTAAGCACTTTAGAACCGCATCAATTCAATAAGGAATTACTTGTTGTGCAGTATATTTACGTCAATGGGTGTAGATTACAAATAACTTATATAACGTATTGTTGTGAATGAAAGTCATTTGCGATGCTCTACTGTTTGGTCTGTTAACTGATAGCACATTTTCATATTTTTATGCAATATTCGTGAGAATGTTATGATCATTTGCGGTTCAATCAATAAAAAATTATTATAATAATAAAAAGTACGCATATCACGAGTCGGTCTTATCCTTAGCGATAGGAAATTCGATAACGTATTCAAAACAAACACTTTGATAGCAACTATCAATACAAATGATAAGGATTCAATGCAATCATTACAAAAACAAAAATTATTAATCATTTTATTTAAAATAGCTTTCATTATATTCTTGAGCAGATTCTTAAACTAGAAATCAACTTATATATGGATTGAAAGTCTATAACGAGAATTTGGAATAATATTGTAATTGAAAGTGCGAATTATATTTTGAGATCTAAAGTAGTCTAATTTTATTGAATTTGAAAATAATTTGATTGAATAAGTTAAAAAAATTTAAGATTAAAATTTTCTAAATTAAATTAAAATCGAATATAGGCTGAAAAGTCTAGATATAAGGCCAGTATAAACACAATTAATGAGCAATAATATCACACAATTGAACAAATAATTTTGTTTCATATAAAGTTATTATAGTTGTAAATGAAATCATATCAAATCAGTGAAACGATATTTTGCAAACAAACTCGCTTGAAATCGTGATCGAAAATTATTGAAATTAAGCTATTAATTGATTGCATAACCCTTACCTCAATAGAAGAATTTAGTGGATTTACAAGAATCGTCGATTCAATGCGAAACTTGGAAATGTACTGTTAGTATTGATTTAAAATTCCGAGAATACCAGTGGATTTCAAATGGGAAATTTGCATAACACACAACTACGACGATGCGAATTAAATTGATCTGATCTAACGGTAATTTCATGAGTCATCCCATAAACCCATAAACAATAGATCCTAAGCATATTGTCCTTCGCATATTACTTGACACAATTCTTACTAACTTATGATATCTAAAATATAATAATGTATCCTTACTGACAGTCTTAACATATACTTTAATGAATTCTTGATAATAGAAATGCATTAAAATGGGAGACAAACCAAAAAAAAAATACCGATTTCGTTGAACTTTTGGGCGTATTATTTGAAGAAATGCATAAAATTATATATTACAGAGTTTTATGATGTAAATAATCAGGAAAATCATTTTCCTGAAACCGCTCGAATCGAAAGCTTTGGACTTTAGGATGAAAGTCATAATTAAAAGATAGAGTTTATTCCGAGTAATGCAGCTATAATTCAAATAATATAACAGTGAAAAAAATTATAGATAAAGAGTCACTAAAATGTGTCGACGATTTAGGGCAGCGTTTTTTGTTCGCCAAAATGTTTTTAATACTATCACTTGAACTTTTATTAAAAGGATTTCTGAGATTTAATTAAATAAAAGTTGATCTGATTTCTATAAAGCTGGGGTTTCTCCAAATCACGAACTCTAACCTGAATGTAAATTTCGATTGCATAAACACTATGCAAGAATACGCTCTCATGCCCTCGATTATCATTTAATACATTATAAATACAAACGAGACATTTATATTGAATATTCAAACATTACAAAACTACTAATACTCAGAAACAATCCAAAGTTTTTCATTAAATAATAATTAGTTCGGCTCTGTTTATATTCATAATAAAAGTCAGTCTGAGTTTTCAAATTCAACAAATAAAAGTTCTATTAATTATGTTAAGAAATCCTAACAGTAATAATGCATTAACAGAATTGTTTCTTCCCATTTGTAATATTCTTAATTTTTTCAACTGATAAGAGCTGTTATGATTGCAAAGCTGTCTGTCTGGTGAACCCGAAATTCAATTTTCGATTATTAATGTCTGATTTCCTAACAATTGAGAAACTGCTGTCATAGCTAATAGTCTATAAATGTTTTATTGATTCTAAGATTAAACTTCGCGTTAATTTTAAATATAGAACTCAATTTTTAGAATGTTCTTATGCATTGCACTTCATTTTCAGAAATTACAAAAGCAGACAAATTAATGATTGTTTAGGATATTACTGCTATCAAAGAATAAAATCTAAAATCTATGCCTCATTTAATATAATAGTATAGACAGTTATGTGAAATTTCTCTTAGATAATAAGCTATTTTGGAGAAACATTTCACTTAACGCATAAATTTAGATATTTTCTTATAATTTCGTTATGAATCCAGCTATTCTGGAGACAAATATGATTAAAAGAGCCCTCAATTCATCGGAAATCCGTTCGAAAAATAAGAAATATTCGCCGATTAGGGAATAACTTATCAAATGTAATCATATTTAAGTTCCGAAAATGCAGGATTGGGAAGAAAACTAGCCATTGGCTAAATTCATTTCCTACTTAAATAAGGAGTAAACTTATTCATTCATTCAAAAATCAAAACTTGCTTTAAATCTCGTTAATAAACTTTAATAATTATTAATTCATCGAATAGATCCAATTCTTTCATATACTGGTAATTTTCTTCTATTATGATATAGTTTTCTGTCTTAATTATCAATAGCTAAATACTGTACCAAAAAACAATGATTTTTCATTTTAAACTCTATCTCACGAATCGATACACAATTCTATCACTTATTAAAAAATATTCGGAATTTAATACTTGAACCCATAAAAAGGTTTAAAACTGAAAATTGTGTACTGATTTTTAGCCAAATACCTATACTAGAATTTGAATAGATTTATAAAAATTGTCTCCGAGAAAATCCCAACTATGTTACAAAATATATTTATTGAACTTCAAAATGTACATAAATATTAGATCAAAGATACAAAATTAGCTCCTGTTTACTATTGAGAATAGTCTGCAGATATTAATGTCTCGTTCGGAGTTTATTTAAAATTCTATCAATATTTTTGATTGTTTGAATAGTTATATATTTATAATCAAACTAACATAAAAATAAAACTCTTGAATTTATGATGCAATTTCAAATTTCAAGGGTTTTCGGTAACGAAGAATGAATAAGGAGTTCAAAATGAAAGTTATAAATTCAATTGGTGTTTGAATGCTGGATAAACTTTATATTATGCTTACGCTTATAAATGAAAGAGAAAACTAGTCTTAACCCTAATATTCTATCAACTTTCATGGTTTTTCCAAATGAGAGCAGGACTTCGCAAACCGCGGTAGAGATTTGGCCCATTCACAGGGGATCACTTCGCTTCGTCAAAATTCAACATGTCAAAATTCACAATTTCAAAACCCTGTTTAAATGTCCTAATTCTCTGATTGCTGAAATGGTTAACCCATTTTTAGAATTAGTTAAAACCCTTTAGACATTTTATTATTGAAATTTGATAATTTTCACAAAATGATAAAATAAAAAGGAAAACTCATTCATTAAACGCTG
>JAQFXV010000871.1:0-17140 GCA_034694065.1 Camisia spinifer
ATACCTCGAGTTAATTTTACAGGTAAGCACTCTCGCGATATTATTACATGTAATATAAAGTGAGGTAATTCGGTATACTTATAATATTCTACATTATATTACGATTCTTTCATCAATATCTGTCTCACGGGACTGAAGACAGCACTCGATACTTTGAACAAATTTTGCAATTAGTTGTAAAGAACTTATGTTTGTAGAATGTTTGTAGAGCTGATTTCAAGACTTATTCAGAGAACTACAAAGAAGCTAACAATAGTAGTTCATTAAACATAATCCGAAAACTTTCGTACAGATAATTTGATTTGAAAACATATCTATAGTAAAGCATTTGGAAACAAGACTGGCTCAGTGTTAAAACTTGTGGTCGGTTTGGAAGCAGATTCAATTATGAACTTTCAAAAAAACTCAATTTAATTGAGAAAATAAAAACTTTGAGAAGTATACTCGTCGTGAAGTAAATGTGCGTCAATACGGGGTGATCTCTGATGCGTAGAAATGAAAATTCCGGAAAGTCTGAAAAATTTTGGTGACTATTAGTTATAGCATTAATTATACACAAATATAGTAAACAAAAATTTACTTTACATCATATTTGAAGTTTGAATGAATGAGCAAACGAATAATTTTTGTCTCTGCGCATCGGTTTAAGACTGATAAACACGTTTACTTAAAGACGAGTATACAATATAGTTGGCAAAGACAGACGTACAGACTGATAAAATTACAAATCTATAAAATCAAATACAAGTCAAAAATTACACTCTTTATTAGAATAAAAAACTTTTATTAACCTAATACGTAAGCAAATCCTATTAAAAATTGGCCAATAATAAGCTCAAACCATGTAAAGCTTTTTACATATTCAAAAATTTGATCAAAAATATTCTTTATCAGTCGAGCCGGCTATTGGAATACATTATACTCGTATAACTTTAATAGAAATAGATTTAATAGAAATTTTGGTCGGGTTTACATCAAATAAAGATAGTATTGAAACATAAATTATCTCTAAAAAGGTTTTTCAATGAGTTGCATAAGTTTAACTTCAAATCGATATGAATAAATACTATGTTTTTATCTAACATCAAAATAACTGAGAGCACAGTTTTTTCGATTGTTTATCTAATGTTAGCCTCTTTTTAAAAACTAGGAATTTTCCAATGCTTTAATATATTTGCAAATGTTTTCCGAAGAATTCTTAAGTGTTTTATTATGAATCCCCAAACACTTCCTCGAAAAGTAGTACTTACTATACAGTCATAGGTTTTCTTCTATTGATAAATAAAGACTTTTTGGATGAGACATTCGCTGAGATGACAGATTTCTGTCTCTATAAACTTTTTCCCCACTTACAAATCATTGTTATTGCAATTTTACAAATTTAGAGCTTAGAATCTATTTGAGTTGATTATATGAAGGAAAACAAATTTGATTCACTGCTCAAAAAGACGTTTTTGGATCTGATTCCTAATAAAATATGAGTGAATGAAAATATGACAGAATGCGGAAAAATATAATACTAATTAAGCGAAAAACGTATTTCAAAGAGTAAGTTTTGACATCAAGTGATTTATGTCTCAGTAAAAATAGTTTTCACGAATCAATTTTTAGGCGAAAATATATTATTATTTTTGAAAATGAAGGTTCTGTCACAATCGGGAAATCAAATAATTCTGGAAAAAATTGAAGTTAAAAACATGTTTTGTCAGAACTTTTTTCAAAATTCAAAAATTCGGTCGAGTGCTTGCTTTTGATGATTGCGAAAATTTGTAATAAAATAAGGACAAAGTCAAAGTTGATTGCTCTGAATCGTGAACGTAAGTCCTTTTTTCGCGACTCCTATTAATAAACATGATTTTTAACTATTTATAAACAGTAAAACTATAGCTGCCGTGCGATAAGAATTTTAAAACTATGGACCGCTTCAAAAGTCAGACTTAGTCTTAGAGATAAGTAAAGTATTTTTTAGTGAAAGTTTAGATTTAAATTCTTTCTGAAGTTCACTTAAGTTCATATCGATATTTCAGAACTTTACTGAAACTGATGTGAAGGTTGTTTTTAGTCACAAAATATTCTAAATTAGTTTTAGAAAAGTTTTGACATAAGATTTAGTTGAAAATAAGAAAATTGAATTATAAGAACCTCTCTTTTGATAACTTTTATGATAGTATATAAGGCAAGAAAAATGCAATCAATTTGAATATAAGTAATCACTTAATCAAATGAAATATGATTCTCATTCAACAGAAGTGTAACTCAACTAAACAAACACTAGTCTTACATAACAAAAAACTGATTCATCTTAAGTTCAAATAACGTTTCGGGATAAAAAAAACAAGAAAAAACGAGTAATGCAAACATTGCATTAAAAAAGTTTGAGTTTTGCCTCTTATACACCCCCATACTTAACATGATTGGTAACCCATAACAACGTGTATAGTAATAAAGGAGTGGTCTTTCAGAAAACACAACTGCATTACAAACATAAAACAGTCATTAATATAGTCTATGATTGCATTGCATTCAAACCAAACATTCATTAATCGACTGTTTTATACATTTATATCAAAAAATTTGATCTGAATTTTATATTAAATCTTAATTTAATTAAATAATTAAAAAGATGGCCGAAGACGGCGATGAATTCGAGTTCGAATACACGAAGGTTTGTCTTTATTATTATTGATATTTATAATTGTTTTTAATGTCGAAAAAATATTTTTTCGTAAATGAAATTATTTTAATCTTTACTCAAAATCAATATATAATTAATGCGCGAAATATAAAAAGCGTTTCATAAATAATGTGATAGTTTTTCGTTCATAAATAGTATCAAAAAATAAGGTGTTTTTCAATGTGTTTGTGTTTTGAAGTTTGAGTGAAAATAGTTTGAAAACAAATCTTATTTTTCTGTCTTTATTAGTATTGAGTAAATATCGATATTAAGCGACTATTGATTGAAAAAAATGAATACATTGTTAATATTCGTCTCAAATCAAAAGGAATGCTATCTTTCATATGTACTAAAAATGTGATTAAAAGGTATGCCATAAAAATGACATAACATTTGCCTTTGATTTAACTCTTAATAAATCTTTTTTAGTCAAAAATAGTTGAGGACAAAGTTCTTGATTCCAAAAAATTAACATTTTTTAGTATTTCGTAATGAAATAGATCTAAAATGATATGATTTCGCACGCAATGAGACGTTAGCTCTCAGTCAGACTCAAAGCAGATCTGACTCGAAAAGTGATGCAGTATTTCGTGTTTGTGTTGAGTTTGACTCAGAGTTAGACTCAATGTATGTTAAACTGAAACTTTCTCTTTAGAGTCCTTGGATTCACACCAAAAATGGTGCATTTGATGGCATTTTGCTTATACTCTATTCCTCTCTAACAGTATTCCGTTCACTAAAAACTCTATATTTCTTGTATATATCGTTTGCCACTAAAGACCTATTCGACGAATAACTACTTCTACTAAAACTTATTCTTCTACTCATACTCTTATAGACTCTCATTCTCTAAACTCATAGACTATTCGCTTATTCTTGACTAACATGTGATTTAAATGTTTGCCAAAATATTCTCATATTATAAATAAATTTCTCTCTATTATTATTTTGAACTTAAATTTATTGCATTTGTAATACATTCAGAAATTTTTTCGAACCCTTTAATTCCTAATACTTTTCCGAATGTTGTTATTAATGTATTCATGATATGTATTATCTTTTCTCGCTTTGAGATAATAGCGTTTCCGAATAGAAGCTATTTTTAAGATTAAAAAAAAACTATCATTACGTGTAGTTTAGGGTTTTCTTAAAAACTTTTTTAACTCCGAGTTATTTGTGTTCACTGTTTAGTTGGCGTTCATTTCTAACATTTTTCTCCAACTCTTTCTCGTTAGCTATGCTTTAGAATAAGAATAAGTTAACTGTTGTGTGAAATCTAAAATACTTGATATCCAGTTATTCCTTATAATTAACGACAATTTTCTGTTTAAATATTCAGTTAATATATCATTGATTATAATGAAAATTCATTTTTCTCGGAAAACCTTATGTTTGATTTCAATGACCTCTTTATAAGTGTTTTCGTTAATAAATTACTCAATTGTTTAATTCAAAGTCAATTTCATTCATCTGTTGTTCCAAATCATATATTATTTATTATTATTGATAATAATAATTAAGTGAAGTTTTAATGAAAGAAAAATAACTGTAAGGCTATTGAAACCATTGATAAAACAGTTGTTATAAATTGTTTTTTAGGTTTCTTTTACTCGTTTACAGATATTAATCACTAATGAACTTAAGAAGTTATGCGATATTTCTTTTTATGCATTATTTAATTTTATTCCTGCTTTTTATTTGACATTTAATTAGTTATCAGTTCTTGTTTCTAAACTTCATTAGCTCTCTATTCATGCAATTTATTGTTCATAATAATGGCCTTTAATTTATTTTTTCTATTTTAAACCCCTATTTGTTTCATGTTTTTTGTTATTATCTTATTATCTAATTTTCGTTTTCATTTTATCTTAAATTTCTTTCACTAATACTCTCTTCTTATGTAGGATTTCGAGTGTTTATTAATAATTCAATTGATATTTTATAACTGATTTGCATAAAAAACTTCTTAACAATCCATTAATATTCGGAGAAAAATAATTTTCGACTCAATTGAACAAAAAGTGATTAAAAACTTATCAACAATTGATTAATTGGTTTGATTTTTAAATTGTTTTGTTATAATTTGTGTCTCTTTTACGTGATGTCGATATAAATATTGAAACCATTTATTGTCTTCAATAATAACTTAATATTCTGTGAATTGATTAATATTTATCATATGAATCATAATAAAAAAGCATAAATCAGCCAAAAAATGATTGGAAGGAGAGCTTCATTCAAACATCAACTAAAATCACATTCAGAGAAACGAGTCATCTCTGAAAGATCAGAAAGATCTGAAAGGGTCTGAATTTATTTGTTTCTAACGAAACAAAATTTCAAATTAATTTATTTTTAGTCAAATAACATAAAAATAAGCCATAAATTTATAGTTAGATTATAGGAAAATAGTATTTAATCGCTTATCAAATGGAATGCAAAGCTTGAAAACAAATTTTTTAATCTAATAAATGGCTGGAAATTAGACTTTAGTAGAAATGGTTCATCAAATCAGTTAATTTTGTACTACTTTTTTGCGATAGCTTTTTGATTGAAATAAGATAAATATAAAGACATTTTTGTGCTGTTTATAATATATAAGCGTTTGAAGGCATTCAATAATTATTTAATTTTAACTGAAGGTTAAAATACGGCGCCGATTATGTACGCAAATAATGGCTTTCGATATATCTATAAAATTAGTGTTCGCTGAGTTGGCTTCAGTCACTTTTTGAAGCCAAATGATAGTCAAGACAAAAGCTATAGAATACGTGAATTCAAACTAAGTTTGAGAGTATTTTTAGACGATTATAAAAGCTATAGTTTAAAAAGTAACACAATTTTGATGTTATTTGTAGTGTTGAATATACGATATTTGTTTCATCATTTAGAAGATTGAAAGTATATTATAATAGAGTTCATAACTTAAATTTTTGTCATATCAAGTGAGCTAAAAATATCACTTGAAAACAAAAAACATTCTTAAGTTGAATCCCAATTTTCAAGTGAAGCCAACTTTGTGAACAGACTAATATAGCTTAAAGTAAATATTTTTTCTTTAACTATTATTTCTTCTTTGAATTATAAATTATTGCTTATAACAAACCATAAGGTTTGGGTATTTTGAACCTCAATAGTAAACTTTTATTAACTTAAAAGCTAGTGATGTCTCGAATGTTGGCCTGAATTAATCAAATTCCAAATGCCTTTAATGTTAACTTTAGTCACATTTTTATAACTTATAATTTTTGATTTTTCTTAAGGCAATATTTTTGTTTTCTATATCTTGTATTCATTCTTCTTCTCCCTCATGAAAAAATTTGAGTTGAATAGTATTGAAGTCCATTCGTGTCTCGGCATTGAGTTATTTATTTAAAATTTTATTCTTATTGTTAAGTGAATATGAATTAAACTGTGCAATGAGTTGGCGAATAAGTACTTGCTTTTAAATATGTGGGAGTTTTGTAATAAACCATAAAATTATTTTAATTTATGAGGTTATGAAACATTGAAACAAAAAAATGATTACTCAATAGGAAAATAAGGTTAAAGATGACTATAATTTACAATTCAATTGAGACAACTTTTACGAACACAATGAGTATTAGGTTTTTGATATCAAACGAACAAATTATCTCTTTATCTGAAAGGATGAGGATATGAAACAAAAAAAGTTTATAAACAATAAAACTGTGTTATATATTAATTATAATTTATTGCGAGTGACGAAGCATTTGAAGCTATAAGTGGTGTAAAATTAGGGGAAAAATGTTTTTGTTCGGAACCGAAATGTCATTTTATATGAGGTCTACGCCTAAAGTTTTGCGATTATCATATTTATCATAAACAGCGTGTTATATAAACATTATGTCAAATATGGAGTGAAACACTTTAATGAGACCAAAAAATAGTAATAAATATCTTCACTCTATTTGATAGGTGTGTTCTCTTATACAGAATAATCACTTTTACGATTAAATTCTTTAGTCATGAGTTTCGATTTTTTTGTCTGTAAACATTTATTTAGTAAATTCATTTTTTTCAACATTTTTATAACTTCAGGAGATCTTCAATTTATTGAATTAGTTTTCTCTCTATAAATACCTTTTAAATAGCTTTTTGAAAAACTAAAAAATTTATAATACATTAAAAATGAATTAAAGTATCGAAAAAATATTTTTCTCATGAGAAGAATGTCATAAAATTAATGTTTATTTAACTCCCATTTTATTAATATATATTTGTTGGAAATTTAATTTTAGAACTCATAGAACTGAAAAGACCTAAAATTTTAAAATTATCCAAAAGTTATCTCAAACAGTGTTATAAAACTAATGTTTTAAGAACTTAGACAAAAATATCTAACTTTTAAGTAAAGTTTAGAGCTCAGTAACAACTGATGAGTTGATAATTTAGAATACTTTGAATACAAGAATACTTTGTATCTAAAGTTAAAATTAAGTTAACTTGAAGTTTAAAAACATTCTTTAGATTGAAGTTATTTTACCTCAGATTAAAGTCTAATGAGTTTTTCAATTGTATATGAGTTACACATTTGTCTTGACTTATTTGAGACATAATTTGAAAAAGAAATAAAGCGAGAAAAAGAGATATAATTAGCGATAATTTGAAGTGTCATTATAGCCATCGGTTTAGTTGACACAGAATTGCAAACATTTTTAATGAACCCGAACATTAAGTCCTGCAATCAAAATAGAATTAATTCAATTAAATAAGTTGAGATTCTATATTGCGTGCATTCAAGTTGTTATAATCAAAAGAATAACATTGAAGGTCAACAACTGTCTAATGCGAGACTTCTCTTATTTCTCTTCTAAGAATTGAATTAAATAAGAAATAAAAGTTGAGTTCATGTCAAATGATCATAGAATGCAAGCCAAGCATCAAATGCTATCTTTTTGTTTCTCTACCTTTTCTCTCATTAGTTTAAAACACTCTCTCCTTTGTTATGATCTAAACCAAAGGCATTCTAAAGTCAGTAGAAATGGACTCTCAGTTTATATTTCATTATAATTGGAAAACGAAAGCAAATACTTTTGAACTCAATGCACCTCAAGATGAATGCTACAGATAATTATCGATGACGAGACACGATATTTGATCTAAACATTTGATATCATATTTTTTTTTGATGAAACAACAAATTTCGTTATTAATAGAGTTCGAGTCTGTAGTAAAACATCAAAATTTGATCTCTGGTATGCTTTCAAACAAATATTTAGGCTAAGAATTAAGTTAATAAAAAAAAGTATAGCTTTTATAGACTAAATTCTGGGTATATTTAATAATAATTCTGAGTGAATAACTCTTTGAAACTATTTTATAATAACTATCATTATATTGTTCTACACGAAAAAATTAACAAGTTTTGAGACTTTATCTCGTTTTCGATATGAAACTTATCGGTTGAGAAAATCTTTTCCTTATTTTATTCGATTTATTGTAATTATTTTTCTGCTCATTCGACAGAATCATTCATTTTCCTTAATTTACCGCAAAATTGAATATAAAACCAATTTTAGTTGTTTTAATCAAATCTATTTAGATCTCATCTATTTTTCTAATTACAAAATTGATTAGAATTATAGCTAAATTTCAATTAAAATAACTCTTGATTTACATTAATTTAATTGAATAACAGCTTCAGTAATAGTCAATTTTCTATTCCATAAATTTTATGCATAATTGTTATGTTTGCAAATCATGTTTGAATAACTTTGTCATCAGATTAACAAAAATGTACTCAAAATCGTTATTTTCTAAATTATAAATTCATATGAAAATAAATATATATTTCGCTCAAAACTAAAGCCCTAAATATTTCACAATGAAAACAATCAATTCTTAACACAAACACAGATTTGTTGTTTTACCAAAAATAATATGTATTATCGAAAACTAGATATAGAATGAAAGAGAAGAAAATCTATTTAAAAATGTATTATTACTTATTAATTAAATTGAAATTTGATATATAGATCACAAAAACGACGCGTACTATAAATCAAAGACGACTATCAGAGCGACAAAAATCTGAAGAAAAGCCACAGTTAAAGCACATTCAGTTATTTGGAAGAGATCTTAAAGAATACGAGAACGTAAATGTTGAAGATTTATTATCACAGCTATCGGCAGAAGAATTGGAACAATTGAGTGCTGAAGTGGATCCGGACGACAATCTATTGCCACCCTCTCAACGATGTAAAGATCAAACCAATAAGACTGCAACCGGACCTCTAAATAGGAAAAAATTATTGAATTTTCTAACGAAGTTCGCTCAAGAACAGGAAGACTGGCCTGAATTGCAACAGTTCTCGCCCGGAGTCAAAAAAGGTGCGCCTCAATGAGTTTAGTGTGAATTCCGCCCAAACTGTTTAACTCAAAATCAATGCCACTTTGAGTACTTATTTGTTGTGTGTTTTTTTTCACTGAATAACTTTAAATGATAGCTATCTCGCAATCACATAATAATAATGATGAGGTCAGCGTTTGGTTAGATTTTAATGCTATCGTTCTTTCATTTGCATTCTATTTTTTTTCACTTTTATCTGTCAGATAAGGGTTAGAATAATAATACATTGATATAGAATATAATATTATTGTTTTCTTCTTATTGTTCGAATGATTTCTTTGACAATCCCTTTGAGAACATAGATTTTTCGGATAACTTTTCTTTATAAATAGTTAACGAACCGAATCATGTCTTTCTTTCCCTCAATAATGTCTTACATAATGAGATCGGGTTTTATAAACCGTATTGAATAATATCTATATTTATTTTGAATTCTAGTTTATATTGAATCCAATGCTTCCGTAATTTGAATCAAAAAAGATTGTAAAGGCTTTAAGTATCGCATAAAGAAGTGGTTAATGCACTCATTCATAGAGCGAACTATGAATCGGTATTTTTTGCAATAACTCATTTTTCTTCCGCTACTTCATTGACTTTTGAAGTTCTTATTTTTGAAGTAAAGGTTGAATATGATGTATATATAAATGCTTTACAATAATTAATTGTCGAACAGACTAATTATTTTGGTTGGCTCTCATCCTCAGCCACAAAGATCATGAAATTTGTAATAATTGGCATCAATTCTCTTGAATGCATTTCAAGCAAATCCAGAATCGGGTATGAGTTGAGTTGGTTAGCCTTTGATGCTATTTATAGATTAGTTAAGCTTTAAGTAGAAGTGCATCACATAATAAATGTTTGAATCGCTTCTTTTACTTCCTATCGTTGGCTCTATTTTGGCCTCAGTTTGCACTTGGAATCAGTCGAAGTTTTTCATGTCTTCTCTGTTTAGCCATTGTGTGAATGTTTGAACTTTTATATACGTAAGTGTGAAAGACAGGGTCACTACAAAATGCGTAATCACGTTAACCCATAATAAGTCAGAGCTATTCCGTCACTTACTGTCATGTTTTTAGATTTGAATCACTTATTATTCGTCTCATAAATTGATAATTTAATAACTGATTCGTTATACCATTTATTGATTATTTCATACTATAAGTTCATCTGATTTAAAGATATTAAACCTGTTTTTCAGACTAATTTGATCTCTCATCAAAAATTTGCATCGAATGATGGCATAGATTAAGACTAATTTAAAATCAATTATCAGAATCTTATGTAAAAGTAATAGCGTTTTGAGTTGTTATTCAGGGAATCCATACATGCAATGCATTTAACAAAATAGGAAACAAATTTCTCGACTTCACTTTTCTCATATCATTAGTAACGCAAAGTAAACACTATTCAATTCGAACAGCTATTGTTCACAAAGTTGAAGCAATGCTTCATCTCTTTGTTTAATATCTTTTTATTCAACTTTTTCTGATCTTAATTGACAAAAATTATTTCCAAGCATTAGATCTCGAGTGCAAACAATAGAAGTGAATATCAAGAGCTTCTTCTGATTTCAATTAAGTTATTACTTGACTCGATTCGACTCTCGTTTATTATTATTTTTTTTGAATGCAAATTCAATATAATTTATTCCGTTATATTCTAATACAATAGTTTACTGAACAAAACCTAATTCATTGAGCGATTGAATAAATTTTGAAACTTCCGCACAAGATATCTAACACACGATCAAAACCTTAACTTACAGTCCGTAGAGTTTAAAGTAATTTTTCTTTAGAAGCTTCAAATTTAATGTCAGCAAAAAAACATTACAGCATAATATGAATAATATTTTCATCGTTTCACTTGAATAGCATTTTTTATTCTTCAATCTGACAAATAATTGGCTCAATTTTTATGTATAATCTATCGATTTTAGACTTAAATTTCATCTTAAGTATAGTTTTCGTTTCTGTGCATTCATTATTCATAAGAAAAGCTTTAAAATCAAGATTTTCCGTAAATATGGAATTCATTAATTTTCAACTTAAGCCAGTTTTTACTTTTTCTTAGTTTTTAATTATGGTTTAAATGACAAATTCATGATAATAATAGGCTATAATTACAGTAATAATACAGTAATTTGCAAAAAGATTAGCAGAACTTTTTGCGCTCTCATGAATATTGCCTCAAAAAATAAACCAATTTAAGCATCATTTCAGTAGAGCTGAGCCATTAATTTCACGCTTTTCTCAAATTGTGGAACTCGTGTCTATACTTAAAACAGTTTGCATTCGTTCGCACATTAAAAAAGAGGAGGAAATGAAGCTATTCTTTAAGAATTTTAATTTTGTTAACTATTATTTGGCTCAACTCTTCATTACTCAGTTAATGGACACACTATTTAGCACTAAATCATACCAAACAATAGATCTAATTATATGAAAATTGATTTCTTCGAATTTCTCGATTTTCATATAATACTAAGTCATTATCATTGAAAAAACATTGGGTTTCAATATCAAGGCTTTTCCAGAAGTTATTTCTGAAGACTTCAATCGTTTGACTGAACGAAAAAATGTTTTAAGGATTAAAAGTGAAAAAATAGTTATTTGGCACTTGAATAATGCAATCTTATGTTTCTTTAATGACATGAGAATGTCATCAGAAGTTTTTTAATTAGTTTAAAACGAATATTCAGTTCAAATTTTTGATCATTTGATAAAAATACCAGAAATACTACTTCTAAGAAATTTAAGAATAAGAACAAATTTGAATAAATAGTTAATTGAAGACAAATACTAATTATTTGATATCAAAATTACAGGCAAAATATGGACTCCGAAAGAGACGGAACAGAACAACTCATCGGACGAGAAGATAATACTTGATTTAGAAGATGATGACGCGGAACGAGCATTGGGTGACGCGTCTGAAGCAGATTTGGTAGACTTGGCCGGCATTTTAGGTCTTCATTCAATGCTAAATCAGGACCAGTTCCATAATTCTATTTTAAATAAGGGACAAAAAATTGGTGATAAATTTGAATCAATAGTAAAGGCTTCTGTACCTAAAAAGCTTCCCTTCGAACCCGACAATGTGACCGATCCTGAAAAGACGGCTAAACAGGTCATCGCTAATGATCCACAACTACAAGAGCTTAATTGGAATAATATTAAGTTTATTCCGCGCGAAACTTTCAAAAAACTTTTTAATGGCTTGAAAACTAATACACATCTTCGAGCTCTTCATTTATCAAATACTGGTCTCACTGATGGACCCGCAGAGGTATTGGCTTTGATTTTACTTAACTTTAAATCGATTAACGATTCATATATTGTTTTTTATTCAAATGATCTGTTTTTTCTCTTAGAAATTGTTGGAAGCGCTCAAAGAAAATACGACTTTAAGGATAATAAGTGTTGAATCGAATTACTTATCGGGTCCAATGCTTCGCGAATTAATTAAAGGACTTTTAGTTAATCAGAAAGTATTAGAATTTCGTGCCACTAATCAAAGGCCGCAAATAATGGGCAACAGAATAGAAATGGATATCGCAAAAGCTGTTGAACAGAATAAAACACTGCTTAGATTAGGGCTCAGTTTTGACGTCCCCTGTGCCAGACTCAAAGTTACCGATCATTTACAGCAAAATAATGATAATGGTATCATCTTTTCATTTTATTTATTTATTTTTTATAACAACCATGTCTTCAGCTTTACAACACATTCAGTCGTCTTTTTCTATTCAAAAACTCTTCTTTTATATCTCAGTTCACCCTTTTATATACATAACATGTCTTTAAAGGCCTGAAACTACTATTCTTAATGAATATCAGAATTATAGTGTAGTCCAGAAAACAGGAATTCCTTTCATATCCTTCTCTTTTTGATCATGTAATCAAGTTTTTATGTTATCATAATTTTCTGCCTTTCATTTATAAACTTCATATTTTTGTACTTTTTCAGCCCTTCTTTTATTGCTTTAAATTTAATTCTGTTTGATATTTTCGCCCTTTTTTGTATGTCATTCAAACATGATCTCTAAATATTTTTATTCATAATTATAGTTCGTCTCAAACGAATCGGTTCTTTTGATGGATAACTCATAGACTTATATATAGTTTAATTATCAACAAATTCAAGTCAAATCGCATTTAAATTTTGAATTAAAAGGAAGGAAATATTGAAGAAAAAAGTGAAATTCACAGATAGTTCTCATCAAAACGACATCTTTTTTTGTTTAGCTGTAAAAATACGGCATTTTTCGATTTTTAATTATTATTAATATTAATAATATTAATATACGATTAATAAAAACAAAATTTTAATAAATGGTTTACCAATTAATTGAATAATATATGAAAACAAAACAGAATTGAATTCATATGTGGTGCTGACGATTACATATTGTTCATAATTAAATCATTAATTAATTCTATTATTATATCTAAAAACAATTTTCATTTCATATACAATTTTCATTATTAAACATTTATATAGTTAAACATTTTAATTAATTGAACTAATTATCAAATAATTGATAATTAATCAACTCTTCATTTGTACTGAAATTCTATTTCATTTTTAATCATTTATAATACAGTATTTTCTTTAATACTGTTTTTATTTATAAATAGCGTACAGTTCAGCGCAATTAAAAAATTGTTCATTTTTTGGGTAATAATTTGTTATTTATTGAATTTAATTCAATATTTATTGCCTCTAAAGATATGCTTCAAAAATGATTGACTAAATTCTGGCGAATTCTGATAATACTAAGTGAAATTCTTTATTACTTCAGGTATTAAAGCTTTGAGTGATTGTTATGTTAGAAAAGAAGACTATTTTAATATAAATTTCCATAACATTTATCTTATTTTAGTTAATAGTGTCTAAACTTCAGTCTTTTCTAAATTTTATTTGCGCAGAAAATGTACATAAACTATAAATAAATCATAAAAACACATCATTAATAAACTATTACACCTTTTTGTGATTGTAAAATGTTTTAATTGTCAGTAACTTTTATTTTCCACTTATTGTATTCGTGAACCCAATTAAATATATTGTCTAAAAAAACTTTTCAAAACTTTTATTGCCTTTGAATTTCTGTTATAATTATTTAGAGAAAAAAGATTTCACTTGAATGTAGAAAAAATTGTAATTCCTTTTAGTGTTATCTTTAGATTTCCAACTTTTATAAAACTATTTATTACATAAAGTTATAAAAAGTTTTCAAACAAACAGTTTAATATCAAATATATATTTGAATCTTTGTTTACATAAAAAGATTGAAAGAATTGGGTTAACGGTTCTGATGATATAAATACGGATATTGTGTTGTTATATAATAATAAAAGTGAAAGTTTATGAAAAGCCGGTTCTATTCATATCTGTATAACTTTTAAAAATACCTGTATTTCTAAACAATAATAAATAACTAAATATCCAATAAGTACTTAATGATAAAAACTTATGTAATTCACATAGAATTATAACTATAATCATGTTAAAAATGAAATAATAAAAAAGATACAAAAAAAACTTTTTAAATTCAAAGTATTCCAGCATTTATTTTCAACTTTATTCACAATAAAAAAATATTTAATGGACTTTCGACAGCAATAAAGTGAATATCGAATGGTATTTTATAATTACAAAGATTTGTAATTTACGAGTGAATTTCGACTATTAAGTATTTAGAGAGAGAAATAGACGACAAGTTGCTATAGATAGATAAGAAGTGAATATATATATGAAAAGTTAGTTCATTATGTTATCATAAGTTAAAGAATTTTTTGTGCGACACTAAGCTTTTTTACGATATGTGCGATAGTTATTACCTGATATACTTGGGAACGACACGTATTCAACTTGTTTCAGAACTTATATTCAATTGTATTAACTTTTGTTGTTTGCGATGTTTTACTCAAATAATAGAAAATATATCAATAAAACAGTGTTAACAATATATATATACTCTATATCTTGTAGTGTTGAGAATGCGATTGCTTTTTATTACTAATTCGAGTCAATCCGAAAGAACACATACATTACTTGACTTCTTATCTCATATTCTTTTGTCATTTTCTGGTTCACTACTTCATCGTCGGCTCAGTTTGAGTTATGCTCTCCTTCTTTAAAGTCGAATCAATTTAACAGAAAACAAGACAACAGAAGAGAATTAGAAATAACTTTAAAAGTTTATTCTTAAAAGAAAAGTTCATATTTTGAGAAATAACATAATAAGTTACTTAACTTTTGGTCTAATTCAATGAAAAGTTTTTACTTCGAAGTAGAGAATCGTTAAAAGTAATGATAGTTTTTGGACTCGAAAGAGGATCGATGGCAGTTTTGGACAAGTTTTGTTCATAAAGAGAGCTTATCCGTGGACAGTCTGATCATTTATCACTTTAAGACACTGTCATGGAGTTGCTCTCTTTATGACATAACTTGGGATCAACTCTTATGCAACATTGCATTACATTCTATATAATGTGTGAGTATAAGTACTTCTATCTATAGTTTTATCGCAAACAAGTTTTTAATTTTAGTTTGAAATCAAATTAATTGTTTTAATTTTTATTTTATTTTCATCGACGTATTATCTTTTAATTGTTAAATAATTTTATTTATTATTTAAAGCTTACGTTTAATGGATTAATGTTTTTAATAATTAATTTAAATTTAATTATGTATTAATATAGGCAATAGTTTTTGGAAAAAATTTACAAAACTTTTTACCTAAAAACTAGAAAACTATGAACGATAGCTTATTAGAAGTGATAAAACCTATAACTAAGCCAATTATCATTCAATAACTCATAAACTACACAATTAATACTATAACAGAAATATTAAGTTAAGTTTAATTTAAAAATACTATAAAGTTGTTAATTATTGAATTAGCGAAACATTAAAAGAGTTCAAAACTTATTTATATATAGAGACTAAAGATTTAATTGAAGAAAATTTAATGAATGTAAATATTTAACTGAATTAAGACTTAATAAAGAAAATGAATTAATGATAAATGAATAGAAAACAAACTTAAAACAAATTTAGTGAAGATTATAGTCAAGACCGGAAACTATGACTCGAATGCGTTCTAAAAGACTCTCATTTTCACGACTCTTCTCTTTGGTTAACTTCGAGTGCAATTTAATCATATATTCGTCGATATTATCCATATTTGGTGTTTCACTACTGCCGGGAATTGCAATTCCGGCGAAATTACGCGACAAAATAGTGCGCAAATGTGTTAAATGTTGATTGAGTGCCGCGTTATTGTTCTTTTGCTGAACTGACTCGACCTCAAGCTTTTCGATCGCAGATTTCATATTATCGATATGTTTAGAAAGTATTGCGTTCTGTTCTTCATATTCAGTGTTCAATTTCCTCAATTGACGCAATTCTTGTTCTCTAAGTTTGTTGTGATCCAGAAATTCTTCTGTAAAAATCGGCAAATCGAGTGTCGATGGATTTGTTTCCATTTGAAACGATTCTAACATTTCAATGTCTTCATTAACTCCTGAAGACACTGAACAATAAAATTGATTAAGATTTTTATTGCAAATAATTTTAAATGAGTTTATATTGCATTATAAATCATAATAAGATTATTATTTCTTATACAATATGTTATAATTCTTTAAAACTTTTATTCTATGGACGAAAAGCGTTATTATCTTCAGCTGTCATTTGAATGATTGCGTTATAAATAAGAATAGCATTAATAAGTGCTAAATATCTTATCGCAGTCTTAACTCCTGAATGAGTTTCAATAAGTATTAACTCAAATGAATATTTTTGCTGTAAAGCTCTTCTCTATCCTTCTCAACACTTGTCTGAAGCTTAGGAAACATTGATAGCAAATATCTATTTTAGTTAACGATTTCCTATTCATTTCAATACTATTCGCAAATCTATTTGTTTTCTCTTTTGTAAATAAAAGAAAAGGTTAACTAATAATTATTTTCACAGATATTGAAATAATTTAATGAATGATTGGATGTGTTGTTTGGGTGATAGCTCTCTGGTATTTGAAATTATCTGCTTTTTCAGAATCAATTCAAATCTTGTATTATTAATAA
>JAQFXV010000872.1:0-17138 GCA_034694065.1 Camisia spinifer
TTCAAATTTTCCTATAGTTTTAAAACTTATGTTTAGTTTTGACACTTTACTCAATGTTTGATCAATATATGTGTTAGCGATCCCTTTATTTTTCGAGCGTGAAAACATCAGCCCAACAAATAATTATGCGGGCGACTGTACTGTTCCTGTAAGAGTAAAAGTTACCTTTATATTTCCTCATATGTAACCAAACTACTAATCAGCTAAACTTTTAAGAAACATTACTGATGGAAACATTATTCAATCGTTTTCGGAAATTCGAACCTAACTTAATCTAAAGTTTACCGTATGGTAAAATGGGCTTTTATGGGGTCCGAGTCGGTTGGCCGACACCCAGCTGACCGACAGCCGGCTGACCGACAGCCAGCTGACCGACAGCCAGTTTACCGACACACGTTTTCATTGATAAATCATTGAAAACAAGCATTAAAAATTTGAAACAAATTAATTCTAATGTGTTTTTGGACGTAGAATCTGAAAATGAAATTGATTTTTGCCTATCATTTTTAGATTTTTAGAAAATAAACATAACTCTCATTTTTAACATTAAAACAAACTTAACTGAAAAACTAAAAATGATGACCACTTTTATGTCTCTCTAAGAATTCGATTCTAATAACTAGTCAGACATTAAGGAAAATATGATAATCAACTAAATCTTAATTCACATTATTTTCTGCACCTAAAGAGTTGATTAAACCGACGGGAATTCTAAGTATGAAGTTTATGATACTCTTTAATGGTTTGAATTTTGTCGAAACTCTTTGAAAAAAAATCGCATAGTAATAGTTCAAAAGGTTTGAATTGCTAAAACTGCAAACTAATGCTAGTACTAGAAAATTAGCATTTTTAAAAAATAAAATTAAGATTTCAAGGATTATGGAATACAATTTATTAATTTGAACACATAAATAACATAACTCTTTTGCTCTAAGACTTTATTTATACAGTAAGATAAGAACATAATATTCATTAATAAAGGACAGTCACTCATCTCAATGATTTCAAAAATCACTTCAAAGTTTTTGGGTCACAAAAAATTAAGTTAACTCCAAGTTAGTATAGGTTCAATAGTATAACTTTATAGTAATTATTTATTCATAATTATGCTCTTATTTAAATTAATTTGAATAATTTAAACTGAATTATTTACTGTAAATCACTTTAAATTCATTTTCATCCCTAAGTAACGGGTTTCTGTTAATTATGTCTAACAAAGTTTGAAGAACTTTCACACAGTTGTTTTAATGCATTTTAAATGCTTATTTTTGTGTAGGCGTGAAAAAGTTTGCTTCACTAGACTCAACGATTGTCGGTTTCGTTGATTTTTAAACTCGTAAAATCTCAGATTATACATCATTGATCATATTTCCTGTTATTATCAAAATTCCTTAAATTTTGATTTTTCAAGTTTTTTAAGTTCAATTGTATAAAGCATTAAACTTATTCAAAAATCAACTGTAACAAAAGTAAGGTTCAAAAGGTCGTCAGCACAATTTGGTCAATTTTCGAATAACATTTTGTCCTCAGGACCTGTCTTCTACATTATACTATTCGCTGGTTTCATAACCGAATTTACAGACAGTATTAACTCTGCTTTTTAATAATTAGAAAGTTCAAGTAGTTTTTCAAATTGTAACATATTTTATAATTACATATCATTTTTCATTTCATTAAATACCATCATATTCTAAATCATAATTTATAAACATTTAGTTTTCTTAAATTAAATGACTTCTTATTAGAATTTCAAATCAAAAAAGACTTTTGGGTCAAGTTTAGGCAAAATTTAGCACAAATAATGCCAAATCGTATATCAAATATTTATGTGCATTATATTTAATTTTATGATTTATTTTGTAATTATGGTTAAAAGATATACAATTGACTCACGTATCGAATTGGATAATGCTTTTTGATGAGTATAGGTTTAAACTAATTGGATACTAATCTAGTTAAGTAATAAAATGATGGCAAAAGTTTAAAATAATGCTATTGTAATGATTAATATAATGAAGAGAATAGCCCTTTGTATCGCATGCTATTAACTCGTAAGAATCATTAGAAAGCTGAATGATGTGCTTCATCATGTGTAATATGCTTGAAATGCTGGTTCATTACAATCAACAAAAGAGATTAAGTTTTAACATTTACAAATGCTAGTAATGACGATAAGTTGAGAATTACAGCGTTGCTCATTCAAAATTATCTAAATATTTATAAGTCTAAAAAAGCGTGAAGTATTTTCTGATGGCATTACTGTATCCATTATTGGTTTTACAGTTTATCTGTATATATCCCTAACTTATTACAGAATTTTATAGTTTGATTGCAACTATGGTATGATTATAATTTACAGTATATATTATTTATATTTTAAGTAATGTATAAGAAGACTAAAAGAAGAAAAGGTATTCAAACTTTTTTGAAAATTAATTTTTTTGCAAAAATAAATTCAGAGCTTTGATTAGGCAAGAATTTGACGATTGCAGATAATTATGTCACATAACCTGTATTTAAATCAATTATTTTTTGCTCGAAAACCTTTGATAAGATTTATGTTATTTAAAGTATTTAAAGTAACATTTAATTTAATGTAAATCTGCATTTTATGCATATGATGCTCAAGAATAACCAATTTCTTATCGTGCGTTTCGAAACGGCATAAGTCTTGCGAATCCTGTTTTAAGTAATAATCAATTGTGTGGAACTTTAAATAAGCTTCAAATTTGAATTTATTATATATTATTATTATGTGATTGTGTGCACAAACTTTCAAGTTATTGAGTTGTTTTTTATGACTTGAATTTTTTTCTTTTAATAGGAAGAAAATATTTTCAGAATAACCAAAAATTTTAAGTAAACTGTAAATCATTAATCCAATAACTTTAAGGTTAATCTAAGGATATATATACAGCACCATAGATAATAAAGGTCAATTATGAAGGAGGGGTGTGGCGGAGCAAAGTCGAAGGAGGGCTCAAAACTATTTTTTATAAGACAAATTTTTTATTTTCTAAAATTTTTTATCAAAAATTGCATTAAAAACAAACAAATTTCTCCAGGAATGTTGAGGGGGGAATGTTCGATTTCTTAACTTGGAAAGTTGATATAGGTTGATAACTTAGAATAATAATAATACATCATATTTCATCTTAATATTTTTTATTGTCTCGAAAGCTCTTAGAATTTTTTTTATTCTTCTTGGATTTTTTCAAAAATTGAACTGAAAACCAAGGACTTTTCCAGAAAATATTGGGTGGGGCTGTTTTTGGGGCTTCGAAGGTAGCTCCACCTTCAACTTCCCCTTGCTTAACACAGGTAGCTTTGTTTGTAATATAAAATTGTTGGTCAGCAATGCCAATAATCGAAAAGCGAACATAATCTTAGGCTATATTTGGAAAAATAATTTTATACAGTTATAAAATTGAAAAAGAAGTTTCAAAAGAAGTTTGGCATTTCCTCAAATCAAGTGACGAGTACTTTGATCTTGTGCACAGTTTTTATTATACAAGTTATAATACTATTTGGGGTGTAATTTTTTTTGCAATAAATATGTAAATTTCCAAACAAATTATCATTTAATGTATAGTCAGATATGTTTTTAAACATGACATTGAACTTATTTTAAACTTGACTGAATTCTAATCTATTTGATATAAATACTTTTCTGCCTTCGAAAATAAATGAAAATCTCATCTAAACTAATAGGAAAATTATCTGATATGAGGATCGGATTAAGAGTTAGTGTCATAACATTAAGCTTATGAACAGTAAAAGAGCTTGAGTTGAGTTTTTCAAAAAAAGTAGTATTAGTTGAAGAGAGGAAAAACTTGTAAATGAAAAATATACGGAACATAGTATTTAGTATTGCATTTTCAGATACGATTGTGAGTAACCAATAGCAAGCTTTATGTGTCTAAACGTCACACTTGTTTTTGTTTGGTTTCAACGTAACTAACTTTTGAGGTACTCATAGTAGTAATGGTGAAAAGGCATACAAACTGTTTAAGCTGTGAATGTTGAACAGAACAACCGTGTTACTTTTGTGTATTTCTATGTGTTTTCTCAGCAAATGGCGGATTAAATGCCAACTTTATTATCATTACTATTAATATTCTGTTTATTTTATTCATAATACTTCTGTTCATATTTCACATTATTAGCCAATCAGTAATGATGTTCACATTTTCTCATCATTTTATGTATTTTTCTTTTCAATGAAATCAATTTTTTGATCTAAAGTTCAAAAATGCGAAACTTATCGTTACAATTGTCAGAAAACACTTCAAATAATGGTAAGAATACATCATATGATATATGTTTACACCTTTTCATTGTTTTATTAATTTAAATACTTTTATATATTGAAAGTCTATAGAAGTGATTGAACTCTAAAAGTACTCAATTATTAGTTGAAAATAATGTTTAATTTATTTATGAATAATAAATGCAAAAATGGTTGCATTGATAGGAATATTGCATACCTTTTGCTAATCAAAAGTGCTTTAGTTATCATTTAATAAGTTATGATTACATAAATTTAGGTCATTATAAGTATTATAAAAGTTCCTCAATTTTCGACTATAATTATGACAGATGTGTCTCTTATATGGAGAAAACTAATTAAACTTTTGCCTAAAAGTACTTCAATTGATAGCAATTCTCTGTTATAGCTCTTCATTGCTTTTGACAATAGATTCATATCATAATAAATATTATTTCAAATAATTATCAATTTATTTCTTTCAACTTTCGAACAATGGGTTTATTTGATTGTTTATTTTGAAACAACTCTTTTATATTTTGTTGAGATTTGATCTAAAGCTTTACGTAATTTTTAAATTGAAATTTTTGATAATTATTAAAACGAATTGAAAGCGATTCAAATTGATTAAAAATGCATAAATTGATGGTCAAAAGTTTGACTAAAATTGATTTAAAAACTAGAATTTTAAGTGTATAGTCGTTTGCATTAATAGTCAATAAACTGGTTTCAACTGATTTATCAAAAATATATTCAATGGTGTTGTCAATCAAGTTGAAAATTAAACAAAACTAAACCACTTTTCAAAACATATTAATAAAAAGCATAAAATGTAGAGATTTTGAGATAATAATAAACTTGAAGACAATCTTAAATAAGTTTGAGCTCATTTTGTTATTATTTTGATCTATTTTAGTATACATTAAACTTATTTGATGTTGATTTTGATTATGATTTAATTAATGAGATATTATTTGATTGAAAAGTGAGTGGAATTAATCGAAATAGTTCTTCACGAGGAAGTATACGAATAAGTCCTCCGATCGCACCCACCAGTGCTTCCATTGAAACAAAAGCTTCACTTAGAACTCATGCTTCAAATGTGATCAGAAATGATTCCGATCAACAATCGTGTAGTAAAAGCCCGAACTCTATCACAGGAACGCTTCAAAATAGTGAGTTTTATAGCTTTTTCGACCCCAATATATCTCTAGTTTTGGTTTTAATTTTGATTTGTTTTTTATTAGAAGTATTAGAATCACGTCCAACACATTTGATCGACTCAGGGAATTCAGTGTCAAACTATTATCCATATTATGATTCAAATGTAATTTTGGCATTTGCTTTATTATCAGATTTAATAAATAAGATCTTTTTTATGTTGAATACCTATAGAATTATTACACTCATCACAAATGTGAGCAAAACAGCAAAACCGTAATGACTGCCAACCCATCACTTATTTCGAGCAATGTGTGTATTCCAAGCGGTCAATTGGCGTCAAAATCAGCGACAGCTGTCATAAATAATGGAACGACATCTGCAAACATAGGCAATAACCATATGAGCAATTCTAGGGGTTCTCTTGAGGATCACGGGGTTGATGTCGGACGTGTCAGCCCTAGCGGTAGTAGTAATGATAGCAGAAAATCTAGATATAGTTCTGCCAGTTTAGACAGTGGACGAGGCAGTGATACTAAGGTATACATCTTTTATATTATAATTTATTCATTAGCTCTTAAATCAACCTAAATTTGCATTTAACTAATAAATCAATTTAAATAATTCAGACTTCAGGCCAATCACATCGTGTATCAGTTCATAGCTGTGAATCATTGGGTTCTTCGTCGAGCCATAAAGACAATTATAATAGAAATTCTTCGTCTTCATCAAGTATTGGTAGTGGAAATAGTGCGACACTCGATGGAGAAATCAGTACAATTAGTACACCGACTGCTACTGATGTAAATTGGAGTGGAGTTAGTGTCGGACCTAATCTTAACAGCTCTCTCAGTATTGCAGAAATGGTTTTGCATGGAATTGCTGTAAGAAAATTGCTATTTCTCTCTTTTTTCCATTCAATCATTTATGAAATGTAATTCAGATGATTAGATGGCGTTTATTATTATTATTATTCTATTCAATTTCACTCAATTTATTTGCCAAATGATTTGATGAGAATTATTAGAAGAGTAATGAAAAAGTTTTAAATGGAATATAACTCGAATTTTGCAATTAATTTATATAATTGAAAGTTAAATAAGGAAAATATTTAGACCAAGACTTAAACTAGATTTCAGTCATGAAATAATAACAAACGAGTTATTTTTCTAATACCTGTTCAATATTGCTTCGCGTTCTTACACTTTAATCTGATTTATAACAAATCTATTTTATTAATTATTTCAGTCAAACAATACTTTATTAGAACTACAAAAAGATTTTGTGAAAAAAATTCTAAATTATGTCATTTTTTGTAATTTTATTCAATGGTTCTCTGCTTTGGTTTAGTGTAAAATAATTTTGAAGTAAACGAATCGTTTTTCTGGAAATTCACACACATTTTCAATGCTAAAAAATCTTATAAATATTTAAGAATACTTTTGCAATTTTTTTAAATGATTGCAATCTTGAGTTGTTTGAAATGGCTTTCAATGCATAGCAATATAAGGAATAGAAATGTGTGAAAATATGATTATTCAATTGAATTCATGAGAAAAATACAACAACTAAACAATTTACTGATAATATGTTAGACATATTTACCATTGGTTTGATTTTAAAGAAAAGTTTTCTTGAGAATAATTTTCAAATATTAAATTGAAACCTTTGCAGAAAGTTTTTCCATTGAAAAAAGAATGAGATTATTTATATGCTTATTATTAAAATAAATGAAAAATACCCAAAACTTGATTCTTATTAATAATTGATTTTCTAAAACTAATGAGACGTTCTCTATATAACCTCAAATCCTAAACCATTTGAATTTATCATTTAATTGCAAATTAATTCACAATAATAAGACTTATCGAGTATTTATTCAACTGTGAATATCTAAAATTCCTGAATTGAGTCTTAGTTTTCTCTCATAATAAGTCAATTAAGGAATGTTTTAATATTAATTTTGATCATTTATGGCACAGATTTTGCCAGTTTTAAAATCTAGTCAAAGTATAAACATGTGACTACAGTCAGGATAATTTAGATAATAAGTTAACTCACTTTAGTTAAGAGTTGTTCTCTAACGAGTCGAGATTTACATTCTATTCAAATGCAACTTTTGCTCACTTTATGAGTTGATATTTAAATGAACTTTTAGTTAATAATCGTTTGCTGTGGAATATTAATAATTGAAATGTTTTTGTAAATTTCGTGATTCAATCATTCAATAAAACAATAATTAGATTGAATTTCCTCATGATTTCATACGATTTGTATTAGTTATAAATTTTCAAATTAGCAAAAAGAGAAATTGTGTTAATTAATGACATCAGACGTGAATTCTAAATAATGAATAGTATTATTCATAAGTATGCGTTGTATTCTGTATAAAATTGAATGATTGCAGAAATGTTTTGTCTGAAAATTAAAGCGAAATAAGTGCAGATGTGTTCCTGGATGTGCTTTTTTGATCATTTATTTTGCAATGTCAGATGTCAGTACACATACGTCAATGTCCTCATTCGATCGCAACTATAAAGCTTCAGACACTAGACTACAGAACTCTATGCATTTGCTGCTCAAAAAACAAGTTAAGACATCCCTAAAGCCTTGTTTTATAAATAAGTGGAATATTTCTCAGCTACCAATCAATGAGTTTGATATTCACTTATTTCTAAATGATTTATTGCAAGTTTTGATTCAATTTGAAAATCTTAAATATTTGTCATCAGTTTTTAAGTTTATAATAATGATAGCCTTGTTTTTGGGACACATTTTGGGCCAAATTATGTTCGGTATCAGTTATGGTGAGATTTTAACTTTCAATTTCTTTTTTTCAAACTTGTGTTATATGAATATTGAATTTTGTTATTCATATCAAACCATAACAAATGTTCTATTGATTTAAACCAATGTTGGAATGCATTGTTTGACTTTTATGTATAATAGAAGAACGTGATGAGTGTTAATAAAAATTCAATATCATATCTTTTTATTAATTTTACGCATGATCTCATTTGAATGAAAAATGAAATTAATTTTATATATTAAGGTTAACTTTTGTATTTTTTGAATTGAGCCCAAAAATTGAATGATACAAAATATTGAAACTTTTTTACCACTAAAAATCATAGTTATTTCAGTTTTCGATTAATATTTATTAAGTGACAAAATTTCGAATTTAATACTAACCTTCACATATTTCTACATTTAATTTATTAGATTTACCCAATTTTTTCGCAAGTTTTAGATTCAACTTTCAACTCAATAACTTGTTTTTATTTTTCTGGTTTTACTTATTTATCCAATTTTCGTAACTTATCCATAGCTTTCTTTTAAGTTCAATCACAATTCGTTCTTTCATTAAATTCTTTCAAATAGTTTCCAAAGTCTATGAAATACAAATTAATGTCGAAAATAGATAATCAAAATGAATGAAATGCCCAATGATTTTGAACACTCGTTAAGTTTATGATTATTTTATGATTTATTTTTTACATTTTCCTTAAAATTTGATGACAAGTTATGCAATGTATGAGTGTTTCCACTTTCATAGTTTATTATTTTAAATCAATCCTTCAATCTCTTGATATTTATTTTGAAAGATTTAAAGAGTTTTAAAGGCATTAAAATAAACTTTTTAAAACTCAAAGTTTCTAAGTTTAGATTAATGTTGAAAAAGTAATCTAAAATATTTGAATTAATGCTTTATAAGCGTTAAGCCCTATATTCCTTATTGAATATAATCAGTAGGTTTTTAGTGGTTTTCAGTATTATTATTATCTTGTTTTGCGTGATTCAGTTGATGTTCAAATTCAATTGAAATGTAATAATAAAAAAATTTGTGCTAAATATCTATATTATGTTATATTGTGCTAAAACAGAACGTTATTTAGGGTTTAATACATAACTCTTGAAAGAAAGAATCATTAATAGAAAGCCTGAAGCGCTTCTCCTTATTTGTGATGCAATTTAATTCGACTCATATTAAGTTTTCTATTTTGAAGCAATGAATTCTAGAATTATTTCTCTTTACATTCAATTTCAAGTCAACAGTACGTGTATTCGTTTGACGTAATTTCACTCTATATTTTACAGTTAGTTTCTATTGTACTTATCATACAAATAGCAAAACATTTCAGGAAATTAATCAAATGGTCAGTAAAATTGATTTATCAAATATTTTAAATTGTTTTGAATTATAATTGTTGGAAATCATAATTCATTCTTATCTTTTCGAAGTCGTGTTGGCACAGATTTTCAAAATTTTTACACTTTTGTTTGATATTTTAATTTTAAAAATAGATTAATTGTAATTCTCTTTTAGCTAATCATCTGTTGTCAGGATATTAGATAATTAAATAAATTACTCTATTTTGTTGAGCAAAAGATGCTTTTGAAAGATGAAAAACGCATCAATTTATATGAAGATTCAATGTTTCTATGGAAACATTTTGACGGACGTCCGGACGCCTTAAGACTCATTATTGTACTCTTTTGTCATTTTCAATATTTTTTATGTCATTGCCCGCAAAACCAATCATTCGGTCGATTCTTAAATTACTTTTTATTAACAAAATCTAAGATTTTAATCAATATATTTAGAACATGAAGGCTTTAATTTTTCAAAACTTGGCTTAAAATATGATCAGTAATTACTATTCTAAAGCTTTCATATACTAAACATATTGATTCAAATCTTAGATTAGTTTCTGTGTTATCTCAATGTAATAATGAGTTTTTCATTCAATTATAAGCTTAAGAGTGAACTCCATTTACTGTATTTTTAGATTGAATTTCAAGACATGAGTTTGTTTTTGATGATTAAGCATTAAATTGAGTGGTTTTCTGTGGATTATAACTTCTCATTTCCCAAATTATTATTACCCAAACTTATATTACACAATATATTTATACAAGTTTTTAATCTACTTCTTTTTCAAACTTTTATTTAAAAATTTATTTAATTTTTATTCAGTTGAAGCGATTTCTTCAGAAAATTCCTCGAGTTTTCTCTATAATATACACATTAAATATTTGAATTTTCATAAAAAAGGGTCTGTTATTGAGTTAATTGCAGTTCTAACTGATACGCAACGATCTGAAGAAGATTTCAGTACTGCCAGACGTTAAAAAAATCTGAGAAACTGTTATTGTGATAATTCTAAAGAATTCCTTAACTATTTCAATCTCATAGATTTTTAAAGAGAATTGTGTGGGGTTTCAAATTTTAATGTTTTCGAACTTGTTTAACATAATGGGAAAAAGACGCCAAAAATCCTCACTTAAAGGACATTTATTTGGTTTATTTGCGAATTAAATGTAAAAATAGCTTCCCTTACTTCAAAAATTTCACTTTAATTTTCGAATTTATCCATATATTCAATAATTTTATTTTTCTATTCGAAACAGTTGAAGAAATTGAATAAATTTTAAAATTATAGAAACTCATAAAACTATCATTTAATTCAGAATTTATTTTCAACTAAAAAATTTTGTATTTAATTGATATAATTTCAAAATTTCTTTGCAAACAAAGTGTTAAACTTTATTAATTTGACTTAATATTTGAGACTAAATTGGGAATGAATTGAAAGTTGTTTAATCATTATTATTGTAAAATTGGATTTATTTATGTTTAAATTTGAATAAATTATTGATAGGATGAAGAAATAATCCATTCGTGGCTCTCCAGAATCCATTTCGAAGAGTACACAAATAATTTTCTTAAAGCGGGTTATGATATGCCTACTATTTCAAGGATGACACCAGAGGTTTGTCTTTTTGTTTTATATTATTTTATTTCAATGCTATCACATTTCCTCAACAAATGAATTCATTTACTCATTAAATAAGAATGGAATGTATTTTTTGTTCATATAAAGATTCAAACAAATGTTGAGCTTAAATAAAAAGCTTAAGTTCTGTCCAAATGAATAATAGCTTCAATTATCGTATAAAAGGAAACATTTAAGTTTATTTTGAGTGAAACAGAATACTGACTAAACCCTTAATTAAGGCTTAGTTAAGATGAACCCTAAACAAAACAACTCCTTTATGTCTTTAACTTAATCCTAATCTTAGAGCAGTTAAAGGCGTATAAAATGACAAAAGAAAATATCATCGACTTCTTTGACAATTTCGTTGTTTATTCGGTTTATTTTAAAAGTTTTGTTGAATTCTCTAATGCTATTATTTTTGAGAAGCACACAAATTAGGCTAAACTGTAATTGATAGCCATATAATGGAATCCCTTAAAGAAAATCCTAATTTCTTACAATTTTCTTTCTCACAAGTATTCACTCGAATAAGTCTAATGAATGCTTTAGACGTTTCCGATTTGATCATTAATTTTGAGCTCTATTTTCTCTACTGACGCATAAAATAGAAGGAAAAGATTAAAATTGATGAGCTTTTAATTACAAAATATGTTTAAATAATTAGTCTCTTATAGTAGTGACTGTTTTCTTATGTAAGTTGTGATGATTTAAAGTATTTTCTAATATTTGAAGGACTTGACAGCCATTGGTATAACAAAGCCATGCAATCGACGAGTATTAAAAACTGAAATCCAAAAGCTGAGTATTGCTGACGGTATTCCTAACTTCAAACCAGTGAGTGTTATAACTTGTTCAAAATCGATATAATGACTGGTCTTATGACTGATTTAAATATTAATTTAGAACACACTTATGGAATGGTTGAAAATATTGCGTTTAGAAGAATATTTGAATATTCTTTGTCAACAGGGATACGATTCAATTGATAGAGTGTGTGAACTCGCGTGGGAAGACCTCGAAGAAGTCGGAATTAAAAAATTAGGTAACGATTAATTATATTCTTTATCAGAAATCAGTTATTATATACTATTTATCCTTTTGCAGGTCATCAAAAGAAAATAATGTTAGCCATTAAACGAATACAAAGCGTTAACAATAATATGAGCCGCACATCAGTATTAGACGCTTCCAATAGTCTATCTCTTCCATTAATATATAATAATACGGGTTCGTGTCCTGATATTATATCTCGTCCTCAAAGCAATAGTTATCTATCAGTGCATTCACAATATCAGGACACGATTCCCATCAAAATGTTTGCTCCAAACAAATCAACGCCATCGCCGACTACTGAGAAGCCAATAACTCCTCAGTTAAAAACTTTTCAACAGTTGCCGATGAATGGGTTCATGTTTTCGAGACAAAAGAGCGAAGGACCGTATTGTGGACTCATTCACAATGATGGACAACATTCTGTCTTCCAGTCTTCACGCGGAAGATCTTTAGAAAGTTTAGATAATAATGAATCAAATTATTATCAGATGTATGTCGGAAAACAACAACAACAAAGGCATGCATTCAATCTGTTCCCTAATTTGAAACAAACACAATATTCTGAGAATGAGTTGACTCATCACAGGGATTGTGATAAGATTCAGGGCTACGAAACAGACAGTGAATTAATAAACAGTTACTCTAATAAGAAGTGTTTGTATGAAATCGACGGAACCGCTACTTTGCATAGACCTAAAGGTCTGATTAAGGCTAAGCCAATCGCTAAAATAGTTGCAAAAACTCGTCAAACGGACACAAATTCATTTAATTCAATGTATTGTAATGATCAACAAAAGAGTAATTCATCGCAAATGATATCATTCGACAAAAGGTTTGATTCAGTGCCACAAACGGATAATAATTACATAAGTGATGAAAATGAATCAAATAATTATTTTCAAGACATGTCTTCTTCACAAATATATTCAAGTTTGAAGAGAAAGAAGACTCCACCGCCACCTCCGAAACGCGTTAATTCAATGCGTAATAGTTCTAATGTTTCGCCTCTATATTCAGGCCAAACAATTAACAGTTTTAACAACAGTCCAAACACACATTCAGCACATCGTGAAAGTTATCAAGAATTTCATGAACAAGTGTTTGCGACGTGTGTCAAAAGTTTGGCCTCACGTTTCTCAATGAATAATTCAGATGAAATGAAGACCACATCAGTTAAAAATAGTGTCGAATATTCAAATGAATTTCCTCCGCCTCCTTCTCCACTACCTTATAATGAATACCAAAATAAAGACTCGTATAACACATTACAGCGTAGAAAAGATAGCAGTGATCGTGAATGCAATATATCCAGCAGTTCATCAACAGAATCGATGCCATTCGCTAATGATAACATCGGAACTATTAAACAAAGAGTCAATAATGAATCAGTTAATAGAGAAATACATTCTCCGTCACCTTCTTTTGGTTCAACATCAGCGCCGTCTTCGATGACGAGTTCGCCGTCATCTTCAAAACCCCATAACATTTCTAATACAGTGATATCTCAGGATCCTTTCAACAAAAATTCTGGTATTTATTCATAGAGTTATGTCTTTAAGCTTTTATTCAATAAATTTAATTAATTTTATAGCTGACTGTAAATTATTACCGAAAAGCTCATCGCCAACAAAGCAAACGAGTCGTCAGTCTTCGATCGAGTCTAACGACAGGTATTCGTTGATTGAGTTATTTTGAGTCTTTGTTAATATTGAAGTTGTATTTTTAGAATTGTTAAATCAAATGATGTGTTATCCGAATCAGCTGATCCTCTGGATGACATCGAAACAATGTTAGTCAACCTTTCAAATCAACTCGACTTAATGCTTGAAAATGATAATCGTAATCAATATGATTAGTTTCCTAATTAAAGGTATACAACCTTTAGTACAAATCAAAATTGAGAAGAAATTATCAAATAATTCATATAATATAATTGATTTGAGTCAACACAACAAAAATAATAAAATAAAGTGATAAATATGACCATCAGTTAAATAATTATTTACTTTAGAGCTTTTGTAACTATTTGTAGTCATAGATTTGCAAATTTAATTATTTTTAGGATAAAACTCTTTATCATAATATCAAATGATAGTATTTTTAATATATGGCAAACATAGCTCTTAATAACTAGTCTTAATTATTATTCAAGTTTTGAATCCTTGCCATCAATTTGATAGCATTAAAATCAAAATAATATAACTAAAAGTCGGAGTTTTTTATTTGATGCAATTTTTCGTTAAACATGACTAGAATTCAAAATAAAATAATTAAAATTGAGTTGACATTTGACAGAATATGATTTGCCATATCATGCCCTTTATATATGATTTATTAAACAGTATAATCTTTATATTCCAATTATAGACTGTAATTAATATAAACTTAAATGTTTTTTTATTTAACAAACAAACTTATATCGAATAATTTAAATCGGATTCAACAGAAAAGATTCTAACCATTAATTGTATTCGAAAGTATTGGAAATATTAATTTCTGAAGTGATCTCAGATTATTGCTTAGTTTAAAAGTTGAGCTCATACTCAAAATGTACTTTTTTGAAGTTTTTAAGTAATGAAAAGGCATTTAATATTGAGTATTATCACTGATTCGCTAATTTCTCGAGCATTTTATCGATACTTCAATTTAATTAATAATATTATTTCCTCATCTTTTTAGAAGACTTTAGCCTTTCTTTTATTTTAATGCTTCAAAACAGTACTTTTTGATAATAAGAGAAATTGAAGAAATGAATCAAATTTACAATCAGAGTAATAATAAATTAAATGAGTGAAAGCTCCAAAAAATGAAAATTTTGTTTAAAAAATTTACATGAGTTTAATTTTTGTTAACAATTTTAGCATTTAAAATATTATTTGTAATAATACATAAAGTTTGATAACATCATTGTTCAGAGTTATAAAATTGGTTCGCAAACAGACAGCTGTAACAGTTCCTCATTTATTACAATTTGTAAATCAATAGGAATTTATTGACAATTCAAATGAATTTTTTTCAATGCGTGACATAACATAAGCAACTATTTGGTTGAACTATATTTGTAACTATTATTTTAAACTGATGTAAGTATTAATTTAAAGGTTTTAATTCTTTTATAAAACATTTACAGTTTTGGATAATTCAGTATTAATTTGACAATTTGTATAATTATTAACTTTTATTTAATCAATAATTATATGAGATTTTTCAGACCCAAACATAGTTAACTTGAATTTGTATAAACCTTAGGATATAATAAATGCTGTAAATAGTTATTGAGAATGTAATCAATTTTGATTAATAATAAAGTAAATTAAAGATTCATTAGAACTCATGCTATTAAACGATTAATTAATACAATCTTCAGAATTATTATAACTTTAATGGATCTTCTAATTGATCAGATCATTGATTTGACTGTTTGAGGAAATAATATTCTCAAAAAATCTATGAGATTGAAGTTTTTTCGTAAAGTACAGTTACCTCTTGTTAATTAATTTTTCTTTGTTTTTAATGAATTAATAATTTAAGAAACTGGTTATTAAAAAGTTATGGGCATGTGTTTCAAATACATTAATAATTGTCGAAAAACTCTTAATTTGAATCATTAGATCAAGTTATAGAATGGTTAAAGTTCACAAAAGATGAATTTTTTAACAGTTTATTAGCCCTTTCTTTACCTAATTTGGTAATCAATTCTGAGACAAAGGTATTTTATTTTTGAGATAGTGATTAATTGGATTTATATTATAATTAAAAGTATTTGATAAAAGCTAATAGAAATTATTCTTCGTATTTGTTAGCTTTCCAGTAAAGCCCACCCAACTATTTACATGACTTTCCAGTCAGTACAGGATAAATATGGGTTTAAAGCAGATTTGACTGGAGGGGGAGGGAAGCTTTCAGAGCTTCTAAAAACTTAGGGGATGGGTTCAAAACTCATCCGGTATATGCGAATATTTTTTATGAAATCTACTTTTTGATGAATTTTTCTAAAACCTTTTACTGAATTTTATTTTTCGAAAATATAATCAATAACGACATTTGAGGAAATAGAATACTAAGATTTTTCTGTTTTCTCGTGAGTTTTAATCAACTTAAGGAATTTTAAAATTTGTCGAATCATAATTAAATCAGCTTAATGAATTTGAAGTGTGCTCTAAATAGTTCAAAATTGATTTCACAGTAAGTTATTTTTGTTCAAAATAAGGTTTATATAAAATATAGGACCTTCTAAATCAACTCCAACCCAACTAGAGTTAAATTCAATTCCGTTTTAACTACCAACTCGATTATTGCATGCAAATTTATGTAGATCCTTTTCCATGGAGTTAAAGGTGACCTTCCAAACACTAACAGTACACTTTATCGTAGTTACCTTTTGAAAAAGCAATCTTTATTTAATTACAGATCTTTTTAAGTGTATTTTAGATGTTTTGACCGATTTATGTTTTTCACATTCAAAAAATTGGCTTTAATATTAAATGTTCGGTTATTCAGTTATAGTTGAAGATACTTTATGTTTATTTTCTTATACAGCATAATTGAGCAGTTAATAGAATATCGATTATTTCATCTTCGAATTAAAATATGCCATCAAACGAATTGTGTATTTTTCACTATAAAGTAGATTAAAAGTTGTGTTAACTCATTGTATGATAAAAGCTGGACATCTGGAAATTGATTTCTGTTATTTTATAAGAAATTATCTCAAATAAACTAACATTAACTTTAACTTAAAATCGAAGAAAAAAATTATAATATAAATATATGAGTGAACTGCAGTCAAAACTTGACTTTGAAATAAAGCCATATTTAAAGTTTGTTAATTAGCGCAAACTCTTTCATATAGCATAGAAAAGGGGATTATTGTTTAT
>JAQFXV010000873.1:0-17117 GCA_034694065.1 Camisia spinifer
AAAAAAATCATTATTTGTTATTATAATTTCTTTAATAAGCTATAAAATACATTTAGTTTATTAGGACTTATGTTTATTTGAGATGAAATATTAATATAAATGACTAATGATTTCTCAAATTTATCAAATATACAGTCATGGACTTCACTTGTTTTCTCTCAAGTATTTAAAGTCATTAATTAGCGGCTATTTTTTAATCAATTATTACCAAAAACATGTTAAGTAATAAAAAAAGATTAATAAGTTATAAGTAAAATGTGTTTGTTATAAACGAAATGAATAATGAACTCAAGACTGAATCTCTAACTCTTTGATTCTTATTTTAATCCATTTTTTAACGTCAGCGTATTTTTTCTTAAGTCTATTAACTTCACGAATCTCTTCCTCTTCAAACTTTTTAAGAAACATTTGTAATTCAGTATTACGTAATCGTAAATATTGGGCCACCTTTTCATTGAAAATTAGATTTTAAAATAATATTAAATGAAAATTAAATAAATCATCGAAAGAAAACTTACTTCACTTGAAATTTCATTTTTATTTTTATTAAAAATGAATACTTTGGCCGCTGTTTCGTTTGGTCCTAACATTACTCTAACAACTAATGGAAACTCATTGTCTTGAATTCTTTTGCACTCTAAACAAACAAATTTATAATAAGATGAATGACTTAATTGTTTAAACATGCTATAAATGTTAACCTCCATTATCTCTCAATATAAAAAGTGCGAAATCTTCTGCTCTATTCTTAACCTTAAATTTTTCGAGTAATAAATTGATAACTTCGGGAGCGTTTACAAGACTAGAAATCCATACACTTGTGATACTTCCGTGCGCTGGAGTGAAAGTACTTGTCTGTAAACATTTAATTATTATTTAAAGTATGAATAGTTATGCCTTTAAAAACATTTAGAAATAAAAGATTAATTGAAACCTCTTTATTATAGAAATGTCCGTTTATAGAACACCTTCTCTTCAATTTAACGCGAGAACGCCTTAAATTAGATGTTCTCCGAAGTACTACTTCTTCGCTTGAGTTCATCTCATTTTGGTCTCCATTACTATTCTTTTTCGAATCAGTGATCTGTTGAACATATTCATCATCAAAGCTTTTACTCGAGGACTTCAACCCTTCTCTCAAACTGAGTCCACTTTTAGAGCCACGAATAGGTAATGTACTGTAATCTCTAACATATTCTTCAGGACTCGACGATTCATCACTGGAAGGACTCGTCTGTTTCGATAATTCATAGTTTGAATTTGACATTGAGTTCATGTCATGATTGGAGGTATTTTTAGATGAATTTCTTTTAATGTGATAAAAGCTGGTTCGCCTTCGAATGAATACTCGATCGTCATTATCTTCTTTTAATTGAATGACATTCGAAACATCCCAATATATTCTTATAGATCCCTCTAAAATGAATTTACCATTTCTTTCTCTATAATGAATAGCATTACTTTTTCCCTCATAGTATTGATTATATTCTTTCAATTTTGTTTCAAGCATTTTATCCATCAGTTGATCACAATTTAATTTCGTTTTATTGCCAAAACTGGAATGCGATTCAACACGAGATCCATGACCTTTACATTCGATTAAATATTCATTAAAAATATATTAAATATGAGTTAAAGTGAAAATTAACCATAAAGTTGAGGTCCAAAGAGTGCGCCATAACATGGGATATAACAATAAGGGATTCCTTTATGCTATTAATTAAATGGTTTAAATCATTACAAAATTCAATTCATCTCATTTTTAAATCAAATTAATTAAAGATAAATAATAGATAAGTAAATAAATGCAAATAAATGTAAATAATTGATAGAACCTCTGCGTGTTGGCCAGGATTTAGTCTTTTACCACATTCTTGACAACAGAGACAAAGCGGATGCCAGTCATAGCCTAACGAGGATTTCCTTTCAGCTAATTATCAAATAAAACGTTGATTTAAAATATATAAATATTATAATATATTTGATTATAATAAATACCAAAATATACAGGTTTAGAACATTTACGACATTTCCACATTTCACTACTTTCTTGTTTATCAATACTTTTCGTCAATGATTTATCTCTTTTAATAGTCTTTAATAGAAGTTCAATAAATAGTGATCCAAAAAATTTAATGGTTAATGAAATTCCAATTAAACTAATTATTGGAAGTATTAATAATGCTTTGAATCGCATTATTATTATTACTTATCATCAATTCTTTCATTCATTTTATTTTAAGGTATTTTGAGTTTTATGTTTTCATTTATCCCGAATTTATATTATTTTTTGACACAAAGACAACTGATTATCATTTAAGTGTTATTGATATCAATATTTTATTTCATTGTCTTATTTATTAATTTTTTTTAACGATTTAATGGTTTTTATTAATATAATATTTAACACTATTTTTAAATAATATTCAATGGATTCATTAATTTTGAGCACAAAATAAAGTTTTGATTCATATTTATTTAACCTTAAAATTGTTGTTTATTTTTACAAAACTTGTTAAATAAATATTTGAAATCAAATAAAAGCAAAATTGAATCCAAACGTAAAGATTTATCGATAACTTTAATTTAGTTTAAAATAGTTTCACACTATTTAATAAGTAATTTCTTATTAATTAAACAAAACAATTCAATAATTAATTCAAATTAGCTTTAATTGATATTTAATTAAATGAAATAGATTTGAATTTTCTAAAACTTGATCGAAATTGACATTTGTTTGACATTAAGATAAATAACAGATGAAAGTAACAAATAATTTGAAGTGTATTCAAATAATTTGCAATTTATTCCGTTAGAGTGTATTAGTTTTGGCATTAATTTTAAATTATAAACAAAACAGAGTTTAAACACATTTTAGTTATGTTTGATTTTTGAAAATATTAAAGATATAAAAAATATATAGATATTGATGAATTTAAATAGAAAATTGTATAAATAAATAAATATAAAAGTAATGCAATTGACGAGAATATTGTTGTGGAACAAATGGATGAAAAACGGAAGAAGACCTGCGAGACCTCCGTTCAGATTCACTGAAGTAAAGCCATTGAAACTTAAAGACTCAGTCAGTTCATCCAATAGATTATCCTCAGGTCTCATATAATTATACATTATGTCATTTACTATCAATTAATCAATCATTTATATTTATTTAATAATAAAGATGTTGTTTGTATTCCGCAAATGATGGAAATGATGTCTTGTTTGAAAACCAATGATTTTGATCAAAATCAATGTCAAAATCAAATAAAGTTGTTTCGCGATTGTTATGATAAACATATGGTATTCTATTATTTTATTATTTATTTGATCCAAACTTTAATATTCTCTTTCTATAACTTATATTTCATATAATTATTTATCGACTCTATTTTTCATATCAACATAAATATTATTTTTACTAAAGTTAAAACTTTTAGTCATTTAAAGTTTTGAACATTTCATTAAAAAATACCATAATTAATGCTGAGTTAAAACTTCGATAAACAAAAAACTTATAATTGACTCATATATGAGACCTGATATTATCAAAAGATGTTGAGAGAGTTGAAAAGATTTAACTTTTTTAGAGGAAAACACATCTATTGTAATGTAATTCTGTAAAAGTTGTCATATATTTGTTTATCTGAACGCCTTTTCCTAATATAATGTGACTCAGTATAAAGACTTGCAATATATTATACTATAGATATTGAGTTTATTCATATTGTTTATTAAGTTAATCATTTATTATTCATTTAGTTTTCTTTCATTTTAATCAAAACAAATATGAAAAGTATATAAATATAATTTAATGTTCATAAAACTCATTTCCTTTTAGCAAAGTTTGATTTCCGCTTTAATAGCATTGAATTTTTTTCTTCATTCAAGACATTAAGACAAACAATATATGACATTAATATTTATTTTCCATTTAACTAGAAATTAAACTCAATTTTGTTATACTGTGTTTTTATGATTGAGTTAACACTAATTAAATGAATTTACTCTAAAACAGGAGGCAAAGAAAGAAAAGAGTTTACGTAAAGATCATAACCTTCCAATTCCAGGACAAACGAGACTAAGTAAAGATCAATTGAATGTATTATTGAATAGATATCCTCAACCCAAATGATTTACACAATTAATCAATTAATAATAATAATTCATTTATTATGGAATATAATTTAATTGTTTTTCAAAGGGTAGCGATTATTGAGACAAATGTAGAGAATAAGAGTCACTAAAGAATAAAATAGTTATAGTTCTGTACTGTTCAGTATTTTTTTCTTTTTTTATAACTTGTAAAACATTTCAATTCATGTCTATTTTGAAGAAATCAATAACCAATAGACTAATAAATAAAATTAAATAAAGATTTGGTTTACAACTAAGCAAAATAAAATGGAATCTTTTGATTATCGAGCGTGTGATTTACAGAAAGGACGACCGGCTTTGGCATAAAAGCTCTGTCCCTCCAGATTCTTATGACAAACGGTGCACATAAAGCAATTCGAGTGATAGTTCTGATTGAGAGCTTCGACCCAACGGTCTCCGGCTTCGATCGCAAAACCACAACCAACACATTTAGTAGTGAAAAGTTCGTTCCAGTCTTTCTCACAATATGGAAGACCGTCTTCTAAATAGAACGAACTGTTACCAAAAGGTCTCCTACAATAACCACAAGTAAAGCATTCCGGATGCCATTGCTTTTCGAGTGCATTCAAACAGTCCTATCATTTGAAATGCAAAAAACATAAAACTATATTTACAATTGATATAAGAATTGATAAGAAGTGATACCCCTTTGATTCTATGCGAACATTTGGCACAAATGGGTGCCAAATAAGCTTCATAACAGTTTTCACAATAAAGTTTTCCCTGTTCTTCAATAAATCCGATCTCTTCTAGTGATCGTTTACAGTGAGCGTTGGCACAAATGAAGTGATTTGGACACCAAGTCTTGCTCAACGCAACAATGAATGGACCACTAATTTATATACGATTGTCATTATTTAAGAACTTATATTAATTGAATATAATTACTGAATGGGTGATCCACATGTTCCACAGATAGGAATACCACCGCCTCCACTAATTTGAGACTTTAATAGACCTCTTCCTCTACGCGGTGCTGTACGTGAACCAGGAATAGAGTACTGTCCGGTCCCGGGAATCATTCCAGAGGAGAGCGCAGGACCTGTTGTCCAGTTCGAAGCATTAATTTGAGGTTTTGGGGCTGTGACCGGAGGGACTTTAATTTGCTGAGAAGTCGAGTGCTGAGTAAAGCTATTGGCATAAGTGGCTGTATTGGGATTGTGTGGAGTGGAGGATAAAATTGAAGCGGTTTGAAATGATGCCGAAGTAGGCGAAGGTTGAGAGAGTGGGAAAGAGGAATAAAGAGATTTCGGTCTTTCTTTAGGTTGTGGCTCATTGATAGTGCCTGTATTAGGAGTAGGATTACAAATAGTTGATGCAAACACAATATGTTATTCAATTGCATGCATGACTATCACCTGATGGGCCGGAAGTTGGCGGCCAAGAAAATTTAGGACGACCTGAGACTCAAGGAATAGGAAGTATGGAAAGGAAAAGTAGCGAATAGTAGTAGAATTCACGAAAATAATAGTTCAATAGAATAATAGTTCAATAGAAAGACACACTCAAGCAATCACTTCATACCTGTGAAAGGACGATAACCTTCTGTTTGTAAATGACTCGTTGAGTTTCCATAAATTGTAGACCGATTTGGAGGAGAACTCGGTTTGTACTAAATTAAAGGTTAGTTTTGTTAATTATTTGTCAAAAATTGGTATTTCATTATTCAAAATGACAGAAAAGTAAAATTTCTAAAATTGATTTATTCGGAAAACTTGATAAGTCTTAAGTACCGCTGGCTTTGGAGCGACGGGTGGGGGGACTGAAGAGAATTTTTTAGGTGTCGAATACTGAGAACTTGACGGAGAGTTGACGTGATGTACTCCTTGAGTACTCTGACTCTGAGACATTTGAAAGAAAGGAAATGAAATGATGTGAAAATAAGAACAGATAAAAAACAGATTATAAACGAAAAAGCATATGTTGTTAAAGCTTTTTAGCTTAAAAAGAGTAATCGCTTGCGAAAAACATCTCTAAGATATATGAAAGGAATCTATTTTCATGTTACGAATCTGTTAAGAATAACTTTAAGACTTAGTCAACTTATAATTATTGTTATTATCGTTAAATCTCCAAAAAATGTTTATGAATCATGATTTTAATGACTTACATGATAAGGCATCGGACCAACTACTGTGGGTGAAGATAAACCAGAAGATTGAGGCGGTCCTGATGATGGAGCAGGTAATATGATTGTGGGTGGGTTTGGGGCCATACCAGCATTGACTCTATAAAATTAATAATAATGAATATCAACGATTTTATAACTCAATTACTCTAAAAACTTACTGACTCAAAGGCACCGGTAAAATACTGCCACCGGGACTCATAAGACTTGCGACTTGTTTTGCGTGAATATCGCAGTATAGCTTTTCATTAATATTAAAATATCCCACATTTTTCAATGAAGTTCCACAAGTTGCACATCGAAAGCATTCGGCGTGTAATGACTTATCTTTCACGCGAACAAATACACCTCTAAAAAGAATTTACTTTGTTTTATATTTGTATTCTTCCAGAAACTGGAGATTAAAATTGCTCAACAAATTCATAAAACTTATCGGAAAAGAGCCTCATTTGAAATTAAACAATGAACTTTACAGCAATAATCAATATCAAACCTACTTTACAATAAATAAGTCAATATTAACTGGTGTTGAAACAATTTTTTTTGAGGCTCACATTCATTTAGTTTAATTGAATTTTGTTTGTTATATCAATTTGACTATAATTATAACTCAATGATGAATTGGCGTATTTTAAGTTGACTTCACTTACACTATTAATCTTTCACATTCGGCACATATATTTTGGTTTGTTTTTTCCTGTCTCTCTGATGGAGACTTATCTATTGGTGCTTCAACATGTCGTGTTGCAGAGGCATCAATATTTCTGTTGACAGCAGAAACAGCAGAAACATCAGGAGATACTGAAGAAGATCCTCCTATTGTTTCAAAATTATAATTTATTTTAGATTCAAATTTTAGTTCACATCAATTGTATGATAAATCAGTTCAAAGGTTTGGTAACAAATACTGCAACTTATATAGAGTTAATAATGCGTCAAAATTGGTATTTTATTTTTAAACCAATTTAGAATACATTCAAATCAGACTTGAATCCTATTTTGAGGCATGAAATTAGAATTTTCAGAATATTAAAATTGATACTAAATTCGAAAACAATGTAGAATATTGAGGTTTAGGCAAGAAAACACACTATCATGAAGTAACTCACCGGAAATCCTCGGAGATCCAGAATATGCTTTAGTATTTTCAAATAGAAATTCATAAATAGATTAGTTTTAATTAAGAATATCTGAGATTTAATAAAGTTTCAAATGCAGAAACTGTAAAGTTTTCAAAAGTGATAATAGTTTTTAAATTGGATCAATTCTAAGTTTATTTTTGAATTCGAAAGAAAATCTCACTCAAGGTTTGAATGGAATGTTTAATTCTCTACATTGAAAGCGAAAGAGCAAAAGCCAATAATAAAATTTCTATAAATAGCTTTGAGGAAACTTCAGGTACTGATAAATAAAATCCGATCATTTCAACTTTGCCGGGAATGAGTATTAAATCTCAGCAATAAATATTCCCCAAAACCACAAATTATCTGAGAAATAATTTTCAAGTTTCGCTTCAGACAATCTCGGGATCACTAAATTTCATGCCTGTCTGTAAGTCACTTATTTTTAAGTTCAATTTTTCGGATGCAAAGGAAAAAACTATTCTGATCTCGATTTGATGCTTTACATAATGAATAGGGTTCTCTAGATTAATGACTATGACATGAAAGAGCTATAAATTGTTTGAACAACTATTGGTATTGAGTTTCAAGCTTTACCTTTAGTCCTTTGCAACTCTTCGTCGTGAACCATTTGATAAACTGCCGATTCTTTATTAATAGGAGCGTCCGGTTTCATAAAATTGATTCTGAATGATGTTATGCAAAAACTCATAGATTTGATTATTGAAATATTAAAAAGAGTTATTATTGAAATAAGTTAAACAGCAAAACTAACCCTTTGGCACCTGAAGTGAGTACTTGTGTGTGTGCTTCAAGTGTTTCAGCTATATTTTTCTCAGAGTATAAATTGACGGGCGAATTAAATTGTTTATGTACTAATGCTGGTATATTTGGATTAGTAAATGGCTTTGCATTCGTATTATGACCGCTTCCAATTGGACGGATATTCTGTTCATTCGTTAATTTGTTTATTTATTTAACTATTTTTAATGCCTTTTGCATATGAATTGCATACACACCTGTTGTGTTTTCGCAAGTGATGTTTTCGTTAAGTGTGTCGGCTCTCCTATCAATATTGATGATGGCTTAAAATCTCCAACTGGCGTAACATTCGGTTTCCATGTATTCATACCTCCTCTAATGAGTATTCATTCAATTGTTAGCAAACATCATAATAAACACCAGCAATTAAATGAAAAATCATATTTTCCAACCTTTGAATTTGAATTTCTAAAAAATTTCCTGCCCTATAGATAGCCTCCTGAGCTTCTTTGTGTCTCATTATATCCGCATTATTATCGCTTATTCTGAGAATAATGTCTCCGACTTGCAAACCCGCCTGATCTGCCAAACTGTTTGGATTAACCTAAATATTTTTAGAGCAACATTATTGCCGACACATCAACTTTACTTTTATTTAATGCTAAAGTTAGTGTGAATTATTATGTGAATACAGCAAAGTTTCTAATTTTTCAAGTTTCTGATTGAACTCAAACTAATTGCTATAATTTATTTAAATTTCATTTTTCAAGTTATTTAAAAGTTCAGTAAAATTTAAAATCTTTGAGTGAAATTGACTGAGAATGTTATCGATATAAACTATTGAAAACACATAGAGGAATGTTAAAGTGCATCCCATTAATGAAAAAGAGGAAAAGCATATTCGAAACTGTATATAGAAAGAGGGATGTGTAAGCCTTGCCAAAGATGGTAACAGGACTGAGACATTATTATGTTTGCCAACTCAAATCCATTCAATAAGAGAAATGTTAAAATGCTTTCAACATTTAGTAGTGCTTAACTTAGCAAAAACTATTATAACACCAAAATTTCTTATACACATTTTCACATTTTCACCAGACGTTAATTAGTTTAAAAAAGTTTTGGTCTCATTTTTTTTATTTTATTATTCGGCACTTGTTTATGAAATTTGGTCTATTTTTATTTATTTTCAACTAAAATTACTCAATAAATTAAGTCACCAAAAAGTGTTGTCATCTTATTTGTATTGGCCTTAAAATCATGTTAGAAAAGATGGTTAACATCCACTTTCTTGTAATTTTGTAATATTCAAAATCAATGATAAATTGTAGAAATTTTACTTTGAATTTTATAAAATTTGATCAAAGTGTAAAAAATAAGAAAAATTTAAGAAAGAAATTAGTTTAAGAAAAATAAGAACTAAAGTTTAGTTCAATTTTCTCTGCAGTTTCACTGAATTCGTGGATTTATATCAATCAAATTGAGCCATAAAGTCATTAAATTTATATGAATCTGAAAAATTTTCGCGTTCTGTGAGGTTTGCTTTGCTTCAAAAGTGATAAATATATCGTAACTGTTTATTCGCTAAATTTTTGACATTCAAAACTGAGATGTGCCAAAACATCGGCATGACTTTCATACTTCATTAACTCAAAAGTTTTGAAATAATAAAGATTATATTAAAAAAGACATCCAAAACAATGTTTTTTTCATTCTTCCGCTATAATTGTTGAACAATTTTAATAGTAAGGGTAATATAATATTCAGTGTAAATATTTGAAAACACTGACATATTTTTATACGGATATAAACAGATTCAATACTAAACAGACATTAAAGCTGTTAATATTCAAGAATTATATTTTGAACTATTTGAAGATACGAAACAGAGTAAGGTTTCTAATAAGAAATATAAATGGAATTTTGGGAACAAGAATTAGCAATCAGTGAAACGATACAATAATGATATGTCACGAGTACTTCATGAGTTGAATAGAATAAACTTTCAATATATTGAGGAATTATGTTATTTTAAATGAATTCCTTATAAAAAGATATATTTTCAAGACAAACCTTGACCACAGATAAGGGTACAGCGAAATCTTGACCACCTTGAAGTCGGAAACCCCAAGAAGTAGAAGAATCACCTCTCATTAATTTGATGGTAATCAATTGTCCGCTCGCCATCTTTACCACTCTTAAAAGCAGTCAATAAATATAAGAGATGTTATGGATGAAAAAAGAAACTATTTATCGGAGTTTTAATCATAAACTTGTTGAGACAACTCCAACACAGATTGAGCAAAAGGAAAAGTAAGCAAATCAAATAGTGAATAGACTGAGAACTTCTGTATCGTGTGCAGAGTATGTTTGATGCCTGGAATAGGCTGGCATGTAAAGTCAACGTCACTCATCTTTGAATTACGTAAAGTTGGAAAATGCAAACACATCTCATCGGAAATTCCAGAGCCGAAAGTTAGTGTTTTTACTATTGAGCCTCCTTTTCATATAACTATATCCGTTCAAATGAACGCATTGATGCACCCCTTGCTTTCACTCGTTCAAAGATATAAATTTCATCTCATAGTTCTAATTATTTAGGTCACAATACAATGTAATTTACAATTTGAAATGTTGCCATCACAAAAACATATTGTTTTCCCATTTATCTATTTTTCCACTTTTTCAACATCAAACTTATTGAAGGCTATAATAAAAGTTTGTATAAACTTATTGAAAAATAGTTCAACAAATCTGATTTTAGATTTCAAAGTGTTATTCTCTGATAATATAAGGTTATTATACTATCCGGAATTTTCTATAATTATTTTTCACAGCATAAGCAAGTTTTTCACATTTGGTAACGAAGACATAAAACTAGTGTTTTTTCTCGAAAAGCGAATCAGAGAAAGGCAAAGCGCCAAAACTTTTCGGAAAATTGTCCAGAACTTTATTTAACATCGAATTAGAAAATTTATTACAATTTTTGACAAAAATAATTTGTAACAACGATGTCTTCTTTGCTAAATTACTTGTCGGAAATAAATAATATCAACTTTTATTTTTACTTCAAATGTTAAATTGTTAAATATTATACATTAAAGAATATTTTATTTTGTCAGTATTTAATGACAAAAGTTTTTATTCGACGATTTTCATTATGATTATATAATGTAAATATTATATCAAATTCAATAGTATTTTAATGAAACAAAATCTTTGAATAAAAGCTCATTTTTCATTATACAGCATCATTATTATGATATTTGATTAATTAAACTTAATAATTATACTTCAAATTAAAACTTTATATTTTTAATAATTCAAGCTTTTAAGTTAAATAAGGTATTAATTTATAAATTCTTAATAAGTTTAGTTCGAATGTAACCACAAAATGCATATAAAACTAAATTTGCACAAATTGGCAAATCATTGAATTTAATACTAATTTCAAAATCAATCAAATATTAATGTTAGTAATACAGGAATATTATGGAAAATCAAAAACTAAATTATCGCGACATAAGAACAATTCAGAATCAAATTGTTTAAAGACTAAAATTATTAAGAAATTTTAAAATAACAATAAATATTTTATAGAACAATACATGATATCAGAAATTGAAGTTTTATTATATCATAATTGCATGAAAACTTCGGATTAATATATGTTAAAGATTTTGTAAAGTATACATCGGTAACAGAATTTGTTAAATTTTTAGTCAGTGTCGTAATGATAACTCTGTTGAAAATATTGAGTTCCCGGCGGAGGTCTATAAGTTTGTGGTATTCTATTGTTAACGCCATATGTAATATAGTCATCGACTTGAGACGATCGTCTCGATCCTGGCAATGAAGTTTGGGGTTTAAATCCAGCCGGTGTTGCATTACTTGTTGGCGGCCAATTAGTATTCCTCACTCGTTGTGATGGTCTGTAAGATCTCATTCCAGGCGGTGTTGCGGAACCACTTCTCGGATTCCAAGCCTGTTGTAAAGCCCCTGGAGGTGGGTTTGCATATTTGAGTCGATTATGTGAACCCATTTGATTGGGAGACATACCATCTTCATAGTAATTACCATTCCCATCATCAAATGATTGAGACCGATTTGGTGGCCAATTGTATACCTTATTAGGAGAATCTAATCGAATGATATTAATTCAGATTATATTTATTTATTATTTCAATTTCAAAGCAACTATACTTCAAAAACATCACAAGTATTTTTGATCTAAAAAGTGCAAAATTATTATAAAACTTATAATTAAGATTTTTTTATCTTTTAGTAATTCAACGCACGAAAAATAAAAAATTATATAAAACCTCTTCCTCCGGGACTGAAACCTCCTTTAGGAACAATACGTCCGTTATGATCGGGTGGCGGCCAAACTGGTCGTATTCTTCTTCTCAAACTACCAGTGAGAGGAGGTCTCGCATTTCTTTCAGTAGGAGGCGTTTGTACTATATATGTCTGTTGTTGTTTCGTTTGTGATGGTAAGAGTTGATCAATTGCGGCTGTTTTCAATTGAGGCAAAGGTTCCTTCCAATGCGGCGTTTCATCAAAAGATCCGCCGAGTTTTCCACTTAGGAGTTTGTTTTTATTTCCAAAATTACGTCTATCATTGATAACTCGACCAACTTGTGGTCTTTCATACCCTAGATTTTTAAAAGTCTCGGGTCTCTTATTTTCGGCGAATGTTTTCCGGTTTTGTTGATTATCATATGAATAATTAGATGGATTTTCAGTTGATTGACTCCTATTTAATGGTTTCTTCGGTCCTCTATCTGAATATAAGCTTTCATTCAAATATGAAGGATTAGCGGGTGCCCTCGGCTTTGCACCAAAAACTCTGTTATCAATTTGCTTTATTTCTGAATTTGGAGACCAGTGAACTGCATTTCTTTGTTGTTCTTTATAGTTTGGGACTGGACTAGGACTCGGAGAAGCAGATCTTCGAGGGCTTTGGCCGAAAATTCTATCATCTCGTTGTCTCTGTTCTACAGGTGGAGGCCATTGTTGATCTTTTCTTTGTTGATAGTCTCGAATTGGACTCGGACTCGGAGAGGCAGACCGGCGAGGACTTAAACCGAATATTCTATCATCTCGTTGTTTCTGTATTAAAGATGAAGGAAATTGTTGTTCATTTCTTCGTTGATAATCTGGAACAGGACTGGGAGTGGAAGGCGAAGCACTTGGTTTTGAACCGAAAACTCGCGCATCTCTTTGTTGATCTGTCGAAAGCCATTGTTGTTCTTCTGCCTGATGATAGCTTATAGCACTTGAAGAGGGGTTTGTCGGTGAAAACGGACGATTCATTGGTGGAGAAAATGGACGACCACTTAGTGGTGGTTTTTGGAGAGGGGATTGTGGCCTCTTTGATAGAGACGGCGAATTATAACCACTGTATTGATACGCTTTATAAATGAATCATAATATTTGTTAAAGTTGAGAAACGTTTGATTTGAAGGGTTTTACTCACTTTCTTGTTCTTTCGCATAAATTTGTTTGAGTGGAGGAGATGTAGGACTGTTATAATCAATGCTATTTGTATAGTACGCGTATTCAGTTTCGACCTGCACTGGTTCTGTCAAAGATTTGGCAGTTGAGTAAGGATTTATTGGAGAGTTATATAGATTATTGACTAAGTTTTCCTGCTCTTTAGTCTGGGTTTCAGAATTTTCTTCATCTTCTCTAGAAATATATAAACAACTATTAGTTTTTGTGAATTTCATCACAATTTTTGCTCTAATGAAACGAAAAAGTTATAAATTTATTCTAGAAAAGTTTAAATTAGGTTTGTTTTGATCGCTTAACATACTTCTATTCTGTGTCAATTTTTTTGTTCTCAAACAATTTTTTCTCGTGTACCTGTAGTTTTGTCATTCATCCAACTATTTAGGTTAATCAAACTGTATCTGCAAGTGTGAAAATGTTGTTAAGTGTCTCATTTCATACTCTTAAAAATGTTCCAATTTATTCATTTCATATTTCAATAACTCAAACGAACTTATTTGACATTTTATTAATTTTTTGCTATTATATTATTGCATTGCCCTTTAGTTAAAATAAGATGGCTTTTATTCTACTCGAGTTTGAATTCCAACGCATCTATATATTGAGTGAAACAAACAATTTTTCATAATGAAATGAAATGCTCACTTTTAAAGCAAGTGTATTTCTGAACCACTAGAATAATGTGTTCCAAACAGATATTTTAATTTCATATTAATACAAATTATCCAATAGATCACAATTTAAGAAGATATTCTTTGAAGATCCAAAGCGTATAAACAATAATTATAAAAACGTGTATATATTAATTTATAATATCAGTTATAATAATTATCGTCAGTTAACATGCAATCCGATTTCAACATTCGAAATGTTTGGACATATTCTAGCATTTAATTTGATGGAAACAGAATTTTGAGTGGGAGTCTATTCTAAATTTGAAGTCTCATTTGATAAAAGACACAAATAAGATATTATTAGACAAATAGAAACCCAAATGATTCAAATTTTGATTCTATTCTCAATTCAAACTTAAAAATAGATCAAAATCTATTTAATATTATAAATGTTTATTTTGAAAATCTAACTTATATAAGCCTTAATAACTATAATGTGTTAAACAATTTTGATAAATATCATAATAAACTAATCTAATTGTGTCAATCATATGAATGTTTAGTGAATGGATAAAATTTTAAGTATTTATAATGATTTAGAAAATCGAGAAATAATCAATTGACGCCAATTATATTCTTTGGCAAAATTATTGTATAACCAAAGCTATCATATTGAATCACATTGAATTAGATTAAATTCAATTCTCTCGAAATAAGAATCAAAACTCCCAATAAATAGAAAGTATTTATGAATAAAAATCATTACTGTTAAAAGTAATTATAGGCATATTTTTGATTTTGAAGACCACAAACTTTGAAATGAAAGTCTGAATTGCAGTAATCGGTTGAATATTTGATAGATTAAATTCATTGGTACAATAGTTAAATATAAACTATTCATTTTATTTATTGATTATAACTTAGTTATGGTTCAATTTTTAGTTAGAAACATAAGCTATAAGTAAAACTTCAAAATATGCTTCAATGTAAACAATTAAGTTATAAACAGTGCATATATTTGTCTTATACTTGATATCAGTCATATCTTCAAACTTCTAATGCTTTATAAATGAATGCTTTAGCATGTTATTAAAATTCTGACACAAACATCGCTTATTAGCTTTCTAACAATTGGTATATTTTTATAAATAACATGTAATGCTTAAGTTAGATAATGATAATTGAAAGTCAAAATAAAGGGGAAATACAATATATATTATATTATTTAAATTATTCAATTAATCTTGTTTTTGATACCTGATTACAAAGAGATCTATAACATTACGACAACGTAATATTATTTCTTGAACTTCTTCATGAGTCAAACCCCTGAGTGTAATGTTGCCAATTCTGATCAACTCATCTCCTTCTGTTAGACCACTTTTGTCAGCAATACTTTCAGGTGTGACCTGAAATTCAAAGAAAAAGACATATTGTTTTAGCTATCTTACAGTTATCTTAAAATTCAACTCAGAATCATATGCATCCCAACTACATAAGCAAACGACAGAATGACAGCATAGAGTCACTTAAAATAGAACATTACGAGTACTCAAATATTTTACATCTTATTTGCTCTGTTTTTTAGAATTGATGTTACAGAGAATAAGCGAAACTGTTAAATAGCTAAATATAATTGAAAGCCAATTATATATTTCTATCTTTGATTGTTTTCAAAAACATGTATTTTTTGTTTGTATAATTGAATTTTCAAAACATTATTTGATGATAGAATGATTTTACAATATTATTTGAAAAATTTAGATTTCCTTGAACTTAAAAAAGCGAAATTTAATACTGTTTCTTTTCTAAAATTCTCAAACATTTTAGGCATTGCTTTATTTAGCAATTATTTTATGATCGATATTGAACTTTATTTCTTGTAAATTCATATCTTTAAGTACATAAAAATTATGAAACTATTCAATAAATTTATTCTACTTTCATGATTACTGTATAAATTCCATCCTTATTATCAGATTAGTCTAAAAATTTGTTAAAAATACCAATTTTAAAAATAGAAGCATAGCTTACTTTTTGTACAACAAAAGGCTGCTGTCCGTGATTCACACCTCCAATCAATCTGAAACCCCATGGAATTGATAGATCTTGTCTGCGGAGTGTTACAAGCGATGGCTTACGAAATGGTGGCATTTCTTCTTAACTAATACAAACTCGAATATTCGAAAAATCGTGGATTTTATTTCGTTGGTTCTGTTGCTTTCTTACTTAAGTGAAAGACTCTCTGTGAAAGAGCTATTTTGCAACTGTTATGCAATACTCTACATATATCAGAGAGAATGCGAACCAAAGACTATTTTAGTTGGAAGTTATCGTGTACTAACTTTGACTGAAAGAAGCGCTTCGTTTTGAACTGAATGCCAGACTTCTTACTCATATCAAAGAATTCAAAACTAGTGCATGCTATAAAATAGGTTTATTTTTCATTTCATTTCACCCTTGACTTTAACTAATTCATTTTAATGTAGAATTATTTATACATTACTTCTATTTTATAAATAAATACTTTTTAAGATTATTTGTTATCACAAACTTCATAAATATTAAATCAATATTAAATCAATATATTATAAATTTTTCAAAGGAAACAATTAAATAAATTTACATTCTATTCAAGCATAAAGTTTGATTAATTGTAATTAATTTGAGGGCTTTTGAATTCTGAAAAATAATTATTTTTTGAGCCATTATTGCTATAACTAATAGAAAGGTTCTCAAAGTTAAAAAACTTGATTGGAATGATATATAATCACATGATTTTGTAATTTTGTAAGAATGAAAAGAGCAAGGTGACCAGAC
>JAQFXV010000874.1:0-17105 GCA_034694065.1 Camisia spinifer
AGAATTGAAACTATATTTTTGAAGAAAAAACCACAAACACCCATAACTGGATATATACCACTCCATTAGCAGCTCATCCATAGAGTCCTTTTGTGATCATCTTTGTATTTTATTTTATAATGTGTTAACCCATGAGGTCATTTGGCTCTGAATCGAAATTAGAACCAAATATTTTATTATGAATACAGATTCTATACTGTCTTATCAATGATTCATTTATTAACTGTTACTTTATTTCATTTTATGTTTTCATTTTTCGTAGTAATCATTGATAAAAAGTATTGAATCAATTGATATAAAACTTAACAAAATTATGAGTTTTTAGTTCAAACGAGTTTAGACTCAAAAGTTGATTCATTTCGTTTCCGAATTCGTAGTTAAAACAGTTAGAAATTTCGATAAAGATTTCAAAACTGCTCTGAATGAAATACATCATTCAATTGTGTTGTGGAAATAGCAAAAAAGATAGTGTAAATTGTATTGAGAAAGTTTTTTCAAACTAAAAATAAAGTTACTTTGAATAAAACGCACAACTTCTGAAGGCTAATAAAGTTTTATTATAAGTTTGAAAGCATTTTATGAGTTTTTACTTTTATTAATTGAAATATAAGGTATATTTATATAAACAATTGTGACCAACACTTGAAAGACAGTTCAATTTGATTGTTAAACAATAAAAGTTTAATGAGTGGATATTTCTTAAAGACATTCTTATTCAATAGCAGAATAAATAAAATTATTTTTATCATCTATTATTAGAAAAGAATATTTTTGAATTTAATTCTAAAATTCGAGCAAATTTCATATACAAATACAAATATAAAATATTCATAATTAGAATTTGATTTATGAAGTCTTAAGCGTACAGTTGATACTAAAAGTGACTGAAAAAGAAATGATCTATTTATAAAGTATTGATATTCCAGTATTAATGCTCTTACCTTTGAGACTGTTGAGACCGTTGAGATATAAAGCGGAATATTTTAGTGAAGTTATACTTTTCTTGTTCTCGTTATAGTTCTCGTATGAATATTTAGTGCAATGCAAAACATTAAAAGTTATGAAAGTCAAAGCAAATAGAGTAGAGTTCAAGAATGGTGGCATTTCTTTTTTTCCATCTCATTCTTATATTTGTATCACTATTGGGAGAATAGGAAATGCTTCTGATCAGAATCTATTTGGAGAAACCTAAAGGCAATTTCAGTTATGATACGTCTTAAGTGAAATCTCTAGTGAAATGGGCCACATATTGCAATCATTCGCTTTATCTCTTTGAATATCAGTTTCAAGATATTACATAACTTATAAAATAAGATTTCAAGTATCTCTACATCAACTATTTCTATATAATAGTACTTAATTCGTAAATTAAATGGTACTTTATTTTGGCACTAACTCTACAGAATAAATTGAATCTTACTTTGATCTCAACACAGTATTCAATTAGCTTTTACCTAAAAAATTTGGTAATAAAAACCAAATTTTCACTTATGTTTAGATTTTAAGTAGACAAAAGGTATAACTGTTTACAAAAATGAACTTTTATTTCAAAATAAGTACTGAATTTATTAATATATACCTGTACTTTAGATCTACAGGGTCTGAAGTAATGATTGACCCGTACTCTATAGTTAGATAAAAACCGATTTCATATTCAGATTCTAAGATACACCTTAAAATATATTAAAAAAGTTTATTTCAATAATTATTGTTCAGTTCTTATTACAGCATTTAGACGTTCTTGGATAACTAAGTAATAAGATTTCAAACCATTGCATATTATTTTGAAGAGGAGTTAAAACAGACTATTAGGCTTAATATCATAAGAATTTCGATACACAGGATCTTTAGGTATCATCATTGATTTAATTTCATCCTAAATAATTGATTCGATGCGTTCAGTCGGGTTGAGATCACAGAATTATCGGCTCAGGAATCAATTACTCAAAAATTGAAAATGAACATATTGAAGAATCAATACTTTTTTAATGCAAATAAAATATGCATTTTAATGTAATTTTAGGTGTAGAATCTGAATGTGAAATCGGTTTTTATCTAACTATATTGGTTTCTGCTCTAGGGTAGGGGTCAATCATTATTTCATACCCTGTATATAATAGTCAGTTATATACGATAAATAAACTCCTAAATCTAAAATATTTGCAATATTTTCAGTCATTACTCAAAACATTAGCTTTAAAATGTTGACTGAATACATCTCGTAATTCTTTCTACACCAGTAAATTTTTAAAGAGTGTTTACGGAAGCTTATCATCTCATTGCCAAAAAACGGTTTACTTCACTCAATAGAAATTACTGGTATAAGTAGTCTAACAGTTAATGCTTTCAGTTCAATATACAGTACAGTATAAATGGGATTTCTACTCATTCAGTTACTGAACAAGTCAAGTCTTTTTAAACGCTTATTTCTAATACTATTTAATATTTTAAAACTAAAGTACATTTTTTAGTAATTTTTAGAACATTTCATATGGTTTTCAAGTTTCAATTTTCGACCTTCAAATCATTCAGGATTATGAAAGCATTGAGAAATCACGAAAATTTCAGCTGATATTATCCTAGTGTCAGACGAATCAAACCAAGGAATTTAAATTGCGTTAATTCAAAAATTACTTCGCATAAAACTAGCAAATTCTAGAATTGTTTCTATGACAGAGAAATTTGATATCTTATGAAATCTCTGAAGGAATTTTCTATTTCGAGACTTTGAATTCTAGTTCTATCTAAAATTTGGGACCTATGAGCATGTTAATTGAGCTATAGTTTGCAAATTGTGGACTTATACAAGTATTTTTTCTCAATTTTTGGCTCAATAGCTTACGAGTCCGAACTTGACTTTTTATGAGTTATAACTTTTCTCATCTCTAATACAAACAAGAAAAGTTTTGTTTATATTGGGTTAATGAAGAACATACTCATTATTCAGGTGCTCGCTTTCAAAGGAATGTGATTTATGCAAAAAAATTGTCGTTAAAGAAAAGAAATATCAATCTATCTTTAAATGAGGAATTTTAATCTAGACTTGCGAGATAGTTGAGGTCAAAGACGTCTTTGATCAATGTATGAGCTGAAGAAGTACCGCTCACAGTTGTATCAAACACGTTACAACTCAGATAACAGCTCAAGCTCAATTGTGAAATCCAAACCGAAATCTTCCTCAACAGTCAGTTTCACCCAAACATTATTTTCATTGGATAAAAAAATAAAGAATTTTGTTATATTCAATAAAGTTTGCTTTAAGTATAAACCACACCATGCTTTTACACACTTATTCAAACAGAAAAACCAGGACTCGAACCCGGCTAAGTTTTGTTCAAAAATTTGCCTCATTGTCAACAAACAGTTAACAATTATTATCAATTTTTTTGACACAATACGATCGGCTCAAATTCAATTAAGCTCAAGCTAGAGATCTTTAAGCTTAGCTCAATCTCACCATTATTTGACTGAAGGAACTATAGTTAAAGTTATGTTTATGAAAAAAACTAATATAAAGTGACAAATCTTTTTTTCTAAATATATCCACTAAATACTGATATATAAATTGTATTTCTTCGCTATTCATTTAAATCCTTCCAAATATTTCATAACAAAATCTTTAATCTATGCAAAGAATATAAATCTTTTGTATCAATTGTAACTACTTTTATGTTTCTCTTCTCACTGTTATGAGCAATGACTTAGTCTTCAGTGATTTTCAATGAATTGAAATAGTATTTTTGTATAAAATTTGTAACTTTATGATAGGTTATATCGGGCACAACCGTGATATATATTTGAAAAATACAGATTTGCAACGATAGTAATGCACGATTGCTTTTATCAAAAGGACTGACAACTGGTATAGGTTTTATTGACTAAAACTGATATCAGAGATTCAATTGATTCTATGTTAAGCTCTAATTGACTTCTTGATAGAAAAGACTTGCTTTATTTGATTCACATTGTATATGATAGCAATCTTAGTATACTTTGTAGTTCACTTCAAAATAAAGCCTGAATATGAGTTTTAGGAATCTTACAAATTCTTCATAGTTATCGTTTATGCAGTGCATCAGTTCATCCAAAGCCTTAATGTTAAAATCAATGCAAATAACCAATTGAAAAAAGGCTAAATCGAGTTGAATATGGCAGTGATTGCCATATTCTCTATGCATAAAACTTTATTTCTCCTGAAATACATTAATGTTGAGGCGAACTATACTGAACACTATCAAAGACTCAACAAAATTAAGGTTAAAGATTGTCGACTAAATAAGACAAAAAATCAAATATTAATCTGAAAGACATATGAGAATTCCATTAAATTACATATAAGGCAATAGAGTCTCAATTAAAATAAATAACTGCTTAACTTTGACATTAATTTGCATTACTATTGCTAAACCAATGAAAGATCTAATAGTAAAATAGTTAATAGCATGCATTACATGAACCAATAAAGTAACGAAATAATACATACATTTATTTTATTATATACCGCACTTTTTTTATTAACTTTTATAGAAAGGCAAGAACTGAATTTAAATATAAAACGTAAACAAGTATAATGTATATCAAAATTCAATTCGTCTTATGTTGCTTATGATGAGAACACTCTCATAAGCAAATATACTATATGTAAAGCTGCCTGAAAAATAATTAATGAGTTGTCATCGGTTCCATTTGCTTAAATATGACACAGCGTTGGCATTATCTCATGGGATATATATTTTACCCAATATCTACCCTTATATGTATTCTATAATACATTTTTATCTCAAGATTTTGAAAGAAAGTCTCTAAATTGTAAAGTTTGAAAGAAATTAATTTGAACTTATATTGTGTTAATTGAAAAATAGTTAACTACTTTTCATTTAGAATAATGATAGATATTTTGTTATATATAGAAATATTAAACATTGAGTATAAGTATCCCAATAATAAGTTACTCCAAAAGCTAAAATCTTGTTATCAATTGATCTGCGCTCAAACTCGTAAACATAAATATGCTTTTTAAAAAATTTAATGGTTTAGTTATATTGAGTCCTTAATTAAGTTGAACAATTGGTATGGTATGTGACACGCCGTGCAATATCGGCGCACTCTATTCCATGATATTACAAATTAATGAAATTGTTTGCTTTCATATCAGTCATAATGTTGATTATAAACTAACTGAAAGCCATTGCTTTTTTTGTTAGCCATGCATTTTCATTAAGCATATAGTGCTTTATAACTTCACATTTTAATCATTATTCCAGAAATATAGCGATATATAATCGCATACATTATACTTTTCCTAACAAGATTTGCTCACTATCTTCTTTCATCTGTAAGTAGAAGTAACTTATATTGAGATATTTTGCATCTCATCTTTTAAATGCATGAAATTTATAGTTATGCGTATGGACTACATATTGTTGCAAAAGATAACATCGAGAATATGTGCAATATTGTAGAGCAAATGCATAAAACCACACATTCCAGTCAGAGACAACTAATCACTATAAATTGATTCACACCCTCTTTTACAATACTCATTGTAAATGTAGAATCCAAATTATATTATTGTCTCTACAACATTCGATGGCCTTAAGCATATTCAATTTTTTTAAATGCCTATTTTCCTATAGAACAACACCAGCTGTTCTTATATCAGTTTCAAAATATCACGCATTCAAACACTTTCAATTCTGTAATCATCCGAAAGTTTAACTTTCAATTTTTAGTATCTGTACTAATGTATATCTCTAAATAACAATATTACCTGTACTGTACTATACATTATTATTATGAACAATTTGTGCTCAATTGCGTTTACAGTCGAAAATCCCCACAATTGTCAATTTCTACTCATCATTGATAATATTTTTCATTTTTTCATAACTCTCAATCAAAACTGAATCGAATGAAACTCATTATTTATCGTTCAAAAAAATTTAAAAATACTAATTGATCAAAGTTTTGATGAAGACTTCTCAAGAAAAATTAATAAGTTTCTTAAATCATTACTATATTCCGGTATATACTCTGTAAGTTCACAATTAGATTAATTTTTCCGACTGTGAGCAGAAGTTTTATTTTTTATGCAATAAAAAAATCAAATTACATAAGTTCTATGCATTTATGCTCACAATTAACTTAATTTTCTTTTTACTGTTTTAAACTCATTTATTCTGACAAATAACAGACGATTCAACTCATTCTCTACATTTGGAAAGTTGTAAGTTTGTGGTTATACAAAGTATTAGATAGAATTTGATTCTATTTTTTCAAACTCAAGAAGCATTAGGTTTTTTTATTTTCTCAAAACAATTTTGAGCAGCGCTTTCCAGACCTACAATCGGTTACTTCAATGATTACCTGATAATCCGATAAAAAAATTAAAATCCAAAGGAAGGATTAGATGTTGAGATAAGATTTGATAATGTAAAACAGATGGAAGAAAAAATAATCATATTTCTCAATAAATTATTTCTCAGTAAATTATTTCTCAGTAAATTATTCTCTCAATAAATGCTTGAGAACTGACTTGAAAATTGAGTAAAGATAGAAATTGACACTAATAGCCAATCAGTTAATTATTTTCGAATTACTTATTATCAAAATTTTGATTGAAACGTATCTTTTTCTACCAGTTCTGCTGTTGAGCTTATTTAATACTAACCTAAGTCTTCAGATCAATATAAGTTAATTATTAGTGAACACAAAAGCAAAGCCAAACTTGTTTTATAAATTATCACATTTTATTTTCGCTTTCTTTATAAACTCAAGTAATGACTTGTATTCATATAATACCTGCTTATTCTCTAACACTATTCATGATTAATTCATTGCTATTTTCGTATAAATCCTTCAAAAAAACATTGCCTTTGAATACTATTCTAAAGTTTAACCACTTATAACAAATCTAAAGTTTTGTTATACAATATTTTAACCCATTTTTAGAAGGCATCAGTTTTTAAGTTTGATAGAGAATAGTGACCCTTACAGTCAACGAAATATTTGAAGAAACTTGACTTAACTTTTTAAACATTGAAATGTCGTCAAATTAAAAGTGATTAAACATGTTTTGCACTTAAATTTTATAGAAAATTAATTTCACATTATTTGTAATAATGTTGAATCGCAAAAACAATTTTAATTTAATGACATTTCAGTTGAAATAAAAAGTTATGTCGAAAAGAGAAGTTTCTAATACTTCGGTGACTGTATTTCACAAGTTGTTTCGTTCATACATTTTCAATATTTATCATTCAATATATTATAATATCGTTATAAAATCGTTCAATAAGTTATTGATTAACGAATTTGAGGATATCATTCACTTAACGGTTATGACAGGGTATGATTTACTCACGTTATAAATAGATGCATAAATTGTAACTAATGTTATGAATTAAAGTTGTTTACAAATGTATTAATGATATATAATATTTGTTATATTATGTATTATTGACTGAAAAACAACAATTATGTGATTATTGAAATGAGACTAATCTGCATGATTTATGACACACTTATTAACTCAATTGATTAGTTATCAGAGTTATAGCACCTCTAACTTATTTCTACCAATTTTCATAAGAAAGCTATAAAATAGATCTTTCAATATCTCATCACTCATTTCTCGCCAGTTTTTACTTCGTTTTTCCTCAATCTTTATTGTTTACACAGAATTTAATATTTATTATACAAGTTTATTGTGCTTTTTATACATTGAAAGCAAGCAATCAATGCTATGTTATAATAAAATACTGTACTTCAACCCATACATGATTTTTCTTCAGAATATTTCTTAGATTTGAACGCAAAATAACAGTATATTATGTGAGGAGAGTAGAGAGTAATGGTTTCACACAGTTGGGTATCTTTTCTAATTTGCAATAAAGACATAATCTTATATTTAACGTCTATTTTAACTAAAACTCAACATTTTCAAGAGGAGTACTCATTATATAAGTCAGTTCTAGAGTTCATATATCGAAAGAAACTCATATAAAAACATAATAATATAGTTTCGGAATAAAGATCAATAATTATATGAAATGTGCGATACTTTTAAATCTTATTGCGATGAAAGAAATTTAAAACCAGAGGAATTCAATGACTTGATTATTGGACATCTATTTTAAGAAATATTTCAAAGAAAGTCTGTCTGAGAAGAAATTGATTGGATTCGAAATCCGTTTTGGCTGACAGTGAAACACGTGAAACACAGTCATTGTTATGTCAACTAAAAGATGATTTGATTGAATTCAAATGTAATTAATATTTAAATTGAATCTCAACAAAGAATATAATTTTTTTGGATTCAAATGAAATAGAATTTGGAAAGTGAGCGGAAACAGGTATGAAAGCATTCATCGCCTTTCCGTCAACTTATTAATGCATTCTCGAGTGGAACTGATCTGAAAAATAAATATAGATCTAACTTAAGGTAGAAAATTATATATGATTAGCATTAACTAAATTAACCCTAATATTGATGTTTTATTGTAATAAACAATTACATGGCTTTAATTGAAATGAGTTTTAATCAATTTAAAATTAATTACATTATGAATGGGTGCGAATATTTTATTTATGATTTGTTTGAGGGTTCGTTCGCGCGAAAAAAAAGTCTGAGAACTGTTTAATTATATGATAATTTTTAGGTTTACTTTTATAGATATTTATAGTTATGATATTTATAGGCTATAAATGCTTTTATCGAATAGTATATAGTATATAATGATAATAAAATCAAGTATTACTGTATTAGTAGTTTCAGTGGTTTGTCTGTGGTATGAATGTGTGCACAAAAGTGAAGAGCCATTAAAGCGATTGAAACCATTGAACCAATTGATGCAATTGAACCAATAGTATGACAATTGAATTGAAGAGCAATTGAACAATTGAAACAAAAGAGACAATTGATATCGATTATGACACATTATCTGCCACATTATGACCACTGGTCACCACTATTACGACGACTACTGAGCCTGATAGCCTTGCATAGGATAGGCACCGATCATAGCCGGCTGTTGTATTCCGGGACCCAATGGATTCTGATGAGTAGCCGCTCCCAAATGATGTGCTTGACCTGTAGGGACACCCGCCCCCTGCCACGCCATCTGCATCCCAATGGCCGCTGCAGTCGCCGACGCATTAAATCCTGGTGTTGTCTGAGCTGCAGAAGTGTAATATTGGCCATAAGGGTATTGCACACCTGCCTGTACTGTGAATTGACCCGCTTGTAGTTGTGGATAACTCTGCGGTGGATACCAATAGCCAGGCATTTGTTGATAGGGATAGCAAAGAGATTGTGCTGCAGAGGCCACAGAACTGCCCGATTGATGTCCTCCCACTTGTGTCATCGATGGATCACCTGATTCTTTACCCCACGAACATTTCACAGTCTGTCCCAATACATCTGCATTATGTGTGGCCACTATTGCATTAGTTGCCGCCTCTTTAGTGGCAAACTTAATGAATGCGTAACCTTTGTCTTTAAAGACTCTGATCTCTTGAATGGGTCCAAAAGGTGCGAATGTCTTTTGAATTAAATCATCACTCAATCCGGCCATAATTCCTCCGCAATAAACCGTACAATTAGTTGGACTCGACTGTTGATAGACTTCATCGAATGATAATTGTCTAGCATTAGAATTAATTCCAGGTCCGAGTTCTTGTGGTCCACCTCTAGTAGATGGAGGTTTACGAGTGGCCCAATTGGTACGAATGGCACGACTTCCTAACCACTGACCATTCATTGTTGAAATAGCATTCTCTGCGTCTTGTTTTTTGACAAACGAAACAAAACCATATCCTTTAGATTTAAGTGTTTGCGGATCGCGAACAACACGACAGTCAGATATCTCTCCAAATGGAGAAAAGGCTTCACGTAATTGTTGTGTTTCTATTTCAGGACTCAAATCCCCGACAAATATATGAAAATGTTTGGAAGTGTCGGGTTTGGGGCCAGTATTTCCTGGACTTGTGGCCCAATTGACTTTCAATTCTCTGCCCAAACATTGTCTTTTATTCATAGTTAGCAAAGCTGTGGCCGCGCAGTGATGGTCATTATATTCAACGAAACAATAGGGATCACTATTACTCGTGTCGTGAATTATTTTACAGCCATTCACGTGTCCCATCTGTGAAAATAATGCTAATATCAAGTCTTCAGTTATAGAAGAGTCCAAATTCCCAACATATAAAGTACGCGGTTGTGAACTGACATCACTTCCAATACCGGTCGAAAGACCACCACTAATACTACCACTTATTCCAACACTATTGCTATGAGATATTCCACTATTTAATGTTTGCTCACATTTAATATTACTGTTGCCGACGGATGTACTGTTGCTCTGCATTTTGGCCGACAATACAATCGCTGAGCAATGGTTTTCACTCAGATCTAACACTATTCGGCCACGTTTTCGATATAATTCACCTATAGATGGCTCTATTTATTAATACTAATCATTATAATCATATTCAACTCATTACATATATTATGTTCAATCACTATTACTCGACAAATATCTATTATTCATTATATAATATCAATTATTTTTCACATATTATTTCATATATTTCAATCATTTTCACTATTATTTATTATTTTATTCATTCATTTCAACTTTCAAACTCTTCACAATCAATAAAACATTTTCTTTCCATTCATTCAATCAATTTAACTATCGATAAAAATATATTTTGCGAAGTAATCAACTTATGGTAAAATTTTGATCAATTCATTGAATAAACTCTTTAATAAAGAAGATATGATTGAAATGTTTACAAATACACTAAAAATAAAGGATAATATGAGTGAATAAAGTGTTTAATTATAATTTAGATGAATAATTATCAAATAGATAAAAGAGTGAAAACCATCCCTTAATGTCATGAAATAAACATCATTTCTGTACCATTTATTGATCCAAATTTTCCATTGAGTTATTTCAGAGCTCAAAAAAGAAAAAATTTCTCCCATTTTTCTCATTATTGTGACTCTTTCTCTGCCATTTTCCCCATTTTTTCAAAGCAAAAACAGTTCGTCAAACACTCTAACAATGAGTTTGTGTTTCATATAATACTCTATATTATATGAGTAATAAAATCCCTAAAATTATAGACATTTAGTGAAAAGTCAGTTCTAGAGCTTATTTGATACGAGATTCTGTCAAATATGGAGCCGAAAGATAGGAATAGTGTATAAACTTATTGATGATGTGATTCTCGTGTACTTTCATTTTGATGCCACTCAACCAGTATTCATAAAAGCAATGAAATGACGATTCATTTCTTTCAAATAATATAGAGTTTGGGTAAGCCTTAAAAGTTGAACTCTATTTGAATATTAAATTGAATGTAAAATAAAAATAGTTGAGTATTAAATGTATAGAAAAGTATAGAATATTTGAGTGCATTAAATGTATTGATATCTGTATTCAACTTGTTTTTATGGATTGAAAGCATACATAGCTTTGATAGCATTGAAAGCAATAGCGTTTAGAACATTATATTATGGTATAAGTCATGCGCTGATCAATCAGAATATGAATTATACTTAAACCTCATTCTTATACTTCTTCTCTATTCATACTTAACATTCAGTTTCATATCTTTTACTCATTTTTTAGTATTATTATTATTTTGTTTAATGTTTGAGAACAACTGATAAGAGGAAAAAGAGTTGGTTTTCAGTCAATTAAAAAGTTGATAATATATTAAAACATTTTTGGTATAATTTAATGTCTATTTTCTATCGTATAGTTTGAACACAACTTATATTTTGGTTGAATAGAAATGATTGAGAAAAGAATATTATGATTAAATCAATTTAAAGTTATAATTAAGAAGTGAGAAAAGGCAACAAATTGTATGCTATTGTAGTTGAAGAGAAGAGTGACTGAAGAGAAGAGTCACTGAAGAGAAGAGTCACTGTTTGATTATTTTGACGGCAATGAAACCCATAGACAGACTGAAAACCACACCCGATATCGATCTTTCTATATAAACATGCATTGACTCATATTTTGTTTTACATTTAAATCTGATATTAATCATAAAACCGGTATTAATAACAGTTAAATACGATATTAGAGATGTTTATAGGATTATACAGTATTTCAATATTAAATTCAATAACACTCTTGAGTCAGACCAACGCATATATATTTTTTTCTCGAATCCCATTATGTCATTAGTGAACGCATTTTCGAGTTTAAGGCAATCAGAAGTCAATCACATTAAAAGCTTATTTCCGTATTTATTGTTCTTTTTCTATAAATTAAGTTTACATTTATTTTTGACTTATAGAACAACTCATTATTATTATTATCGAATACTTTGACTTTTATGAATCAAAAATTGATTTCAATTTTCAATTTATTCTGTTTTGTTTTTGTGATCATTCATGTGTTGAATATATAATTGAAACTCAAATTTCAATCGAATTTTATTTCTCAAACTAATAATATAAAAGTATTTGTATTTTCTCAACATTCTTAGTTAATAATTGAATTGAATGACATTGTCTTATGTTTGTTCATAAAAAAGTAATCAAATTCACTGAAATACTAACTAAATAAATGATTACACAATTTTGCAGAGCATCACTTTTGTTATGTTTTTTGTATCAGTTTTCGCTCTTTTAAAGACTTTAAGACTCTAAGATGTTTCACAAATTAATTTTGAACACTTATACCAAATAAGATTTTAATACTTCTTCGCTATATTCAAATCGACGATTCGAGGAATTCGATTAAAGTTTTATTTTCTATTCTTTTGATAATCGAGTTCTAGTGTTCAGTATATTTAGTTAATGAAAAATTTAAGATTAAATTTGAAAAAATATTATTGGCTTAAAAAAGAGTTCTTAATATCGATAATTATCTCATTTATTAATGGACTAATGTTTTCGATGTGGACTTTTCCAAAGCTTCAATTTGTGTGCTCTATGTCTATAACCTATTTGAAAAAGCGGTCATTTTATAGTTAATTAAAAGAATAACTGTTTATTGAAGCCATTAATGCATTGCATCTGTGTTTGAAATTTCTTGGATTAATCAATCCTTAAAAGAGCTTAAAATAGAAAATGAATGATTTATTTTTGTAAAAATGATATAAAATATGAATTGGTGTAACTTTTGGGAAATAAAAATTTGCCAAATGTTTAGAATATTTGGTCTATATATTGGTCTATGATTTGATTTAATACATTCCTGTTATATTCACCACAATATACTATAATTTACTGTATATTACATAACATTAGATACTTATGCATAGCATAGCATAACATTACATTAGATTAGTTTCACTTCAAAGAGATTGCGCTTTTCTTTTCTTCTAATACTTGAGGAAAAGAGCTTTAGATTTAATGAAAGCACGGAATGGTATGCAATCGATGCCACAGATATATAATTAACAAATGTTGATGGAATGCAATGCCGGCAAAGATTAGTTGAATTTTGATGATTAACAGGACCTCTGAGACGGTTATTGTCGTGCAGTTGTCTTCATTTGCACTGCTGTTTAAATATGAAACAGATTCTAAGGGATAACTCGGACTTAACTTATTAAATGACTGCATATTCAATGAAGGCATGCAGTTATCTTTTCCCAAATATAGCCATTAATGTTACTATAGAAACACTTACTTATTTCCAATCGAATCTAACTTTATTTATGTATGTCTTGTGTGAGAGATGTCTATGTCTTGTGTGAGAGATGTCTGTCTTCTGCGAGATGTCTATGTCTTCTCTCATGTGTGTCTCAAGTCTTCAAACATTTTTAAACATAATTAGTTATGACATGACTATGTGCTCATGGATTATATGCTTTCTGTTGAACTCAATCTCAACACTTGGTTGAGATTTTTTTCATAATCGAATAGGGATTTGGTTTTAGTGGTAAAACAAACAAAACAAATGATTGCATCTCTAAATGTCATTATTTTGTTAATATAATGCAATCAGAGTAATGATTGAATATAAGGTTAGACATACTCTAACTTATAAGCACTGAACGCATACACCGCTTCTTTTGCTCTACAATTGATTTTTTAGAGTTTACTCTTTTCACGTCTTCATTAACAATACTTGCTTTTGAGTCACTTAATATTCAACAATAAAGTTTCAAATTTATCACAACATTTGTAGGAATAAATTGTTATTAACTAAAAGGGAGAAGTTTTCTGTTAATCAATTAAAAATTTATAGCAACTTTAGGTTCTATGCATTCGTTGAAAACAGAGTTAAGTTTGTATTCAGCAAACATTAGTTAGAATTAAATAAGTTTGTGTTAAGTCGACTTCTTTGTGGAATATTTATTCAGTTTGAATATTTATTTTGAGCTTATTATAAGTTAAATAGTAGTGCCTATAAGTATACTATTATATACATTATATTGTAATATAAGTTAGTTTTGTTGAAACTCATCTCTAGGGTGTAACTGTTGTTAGACATGAAAAGGTATTACCAAATACAACATAACACTTCATTTTGCTTTACTTCTCAAATTGTCTTTCTTTCGCTCTAAACCTTTGCAAAACAAGCCGTACTTTCATTTCCTTATATTTGACCAAAAAAGTTATTACTTTCCATAATTCATTCCTTCAGTTAGCTTTATATCCATACACAAGTCTCCAATGTATTGTTCGCTTTTTATAACATTATACAAACTTACAATCAATTCAATATTGTTTTATTTCTCTTTTTCAATTCACCTTTAATGCTATGTTTATAATAAAGGCTAAACTAATAATCTCGATAACAATGCTAAGTCAACATCGTTTTCATCTATATTTATTTAAATTCAAAATACATTTTTCACAATCTATTCAATAGTTCTTCTCTTTCTTAAATCTATTTCTATACTCTCAATACTTTATTCAAAAAAAGTTTTCTATTTCTTCATTAACGTATGAATTTTAATGCTCTCAATAGTAACTAATTATGTAAACGAATCACTGGAATAACGGATTCGATTGTGAGAATTGGGATTTCAATAAAACCCATCAGAGATTAAGCAACTTTTGATTGAGTCATCATTTTTTATGATTGGTGAACACCAGATGTGTCCACTTGTGTTGGCCTTATGTTCAACTTATGCCATAACATTTGCTCTTTTTTGCCAGAAATCAATTTTTAATGAAATTTCATTCAAACCATTTTATTGGATGCGATGCAAAAAAAAATTAATTATGACTTTGATTCTGTTCCTGTAATTCAATTTAACCAGAAATATATCAATTTTAATTGAATTTCACTCATGTATTTAATTAACTTAATTTCATTGTTTTCCAAAAAATTCCTGATTCTTGTTTATTACTATCTTATCAATAAAAATGATCATTTTCTCTATCAATTATTAATGAGAAATCTTATAAAGAATCCATTATTCTTGGGTTACTTTTTACAAAAAATTTCACATTAATGTTATGAAAATTAATAAAATTATTTATTATATTATTCTAATTATCTTCAGAACATCTAAAATAAATGTTTAAATTAAGATATTATTCAATTATTGTCAAAATAAGCTTATTTTCATCGAAAATTACCCAAAATTAATTCAACTGAAAAATTCGGTCAAAAATTATTCAAATGAAAAATATTTTTAATTTAATCCTCTCTTTAATTACTATCGTAAATAAGTTTTCGAATAATAAATCTGATATGATATCCAACTTCTTATTTTTGATAAAAATATCTCAAAAATACAAAGTGAGCGCTGTTTTCATAAATTTTCTTTTGGCATAAGTAATGGAATCTAAAAATAATTGTGAGGAAATTCGATCTAATTTACTAATTATATGATATATTCTATCCCACTATTTAAAAAATGAGTCTAAACTAAATTTTTATAATTTGAGTCCTTTTTTGATTCAACAGCTATCGACTCATTTAATGATCTCTTTGCAAATTGAATTCGTTCTAATTTTTGGTATTATGTTATCATAACTAATGTGTACACCAGTATTAAGTTCGCTCAAAAGTTAAACTCAATTTTAAACTCAAGAAATGCTTTGCATGTTAGCCATTGAAAAGATTTTTCTCCCACAAATTCATTCACTTATAGTTTCTCAATAAACGAAATAAAACATTACTCAACAGTTGATAAGACTGTGATATTTGGAAAAATAAATAAAAACAATTTTGTGAAATCTGCGAAAAATTGTCTACAGATAAGAGTATTTATCCTGAAATTAAATGTGCGGTTCAGGCGTTCACGAAATAGTAGTTCAAACCAAAGTTCATCACAAAGTTTTTGTGTAAATTGCCATCAATTTATGCACATAAAAGGCTGTATAAAAACCAATTAAAGTGGTTCTTATCTTCAATTATGTCATTCATTCAACTTTTTATGATTTTTAACATTACATTATTGTTTAAACGCCGAGAACTTGTTTTTAACTCGTAATACACTTTATAATCAAATGAATGATCGACAGAAAACATTAGATTTAGTTACGATGTTCGCAAATATTGCCTAAAATGTAAGTGTGATTCATGCTCTTGTTTGTTGTGCCCGTTTCTCACTCATTCTTACCTTAACTCATGTTTGTCTTTGTATTTCATTTATTTTATGTTTGTTCTATCAATTATAGTCCTAAATATAATTCTTATTTCTTTTCTGCCAAAGTTTTACTCAAAACTCCATTATTATAATTATCTATTTCAATCTTCAACAATTCTTCATCAGTTTTATCAGTGTTTAAAAAGAGTGAAATGTATTGATTTCGATTCAATTTAAATCAATCGCAATTCTCTAACTTGTGAGAAAAATTTGTTGCATAGATATATTCAAGCAATTTGTTTGTTCTCATACTTCTTTCATCACATTTATGATCATTACAACTAAATTCTCTTAATTATAAGTGAGAATAATTTGATCTTCATTTTGAAAAATGGACTAATTTTGACAATTGTTTTCACTCTCTTCACGAAAATGAATTAAATGGTATATTTTTCAGAACCATAAGACTTTCTTTTCCGAGCGTTTCAATGATTTGAACCATATTTCGGCTTCGCATTTACCGGTTTTAACCGATTTTAACCGAAAATAACCGCCGATTCAAAGCTAAACCAATCGGTTAA
>JAQFXV010000875.1:0-17099 GCA_034694065.1 Camisia spinifer
CAAATTTAAACTTCAGATTAGTATTCAATATGAAGTTCAATAAGCATATGAAAATATTTTATAAATCGTATAAAAAAATTTCATGAAATATAATTTTTTCAAATCAAATGACAATGTTTTACAAGCTTTGATTTTGAATTATTTCGAAAGGTGAGGAAATATATAACTTTTTGATTAAATAACTTCTTCGTCTAATTTCTGCTCAATATTGAGTGAAAGGTTTTGATTTCTAAATTAAATGATTATTTATATTTTCATCTGATTATTGGTTTCTTAGTTTATAATCATTGATAAAAAACTTTTAATAATTCTAAATTCTGAGTTAATTAAGGAGAAAAAAATATATTAAAATAATAAAATAAGTCAATAATATATTTTATTCTTGAAATAAACTATCAATACATAAATCTCTGTTATTTATAAAATGAAACCCTTAACTATTTATTTTTAATATGTTGAATAATTATGTTAATCAACAAATAGAAGATTGATAACTGATACTGATATACATAAAATGTGATTCATTGATGATTTAAATTATTTATTAACTTTAAAAAATTCAAATTTTATCTTTTCCCGAATGGATTGATCATAACTTTGATTGGTTTTGCATTTGAAAGATAAGTGAGCGGTAGATATATCAGGTTCGACATTCTTGACGGCGGATTCTTGAATCCATTGGAAATTACTTTTTTTGGTGTAGTTTTAGTAATACCTGTAAAAATGTTTGAAAAAATTGTTAAGAAATCGAAGTTATTGTACTCCAAACATCTGCTTAAATAATTAATAAATCAAGAAAAACTCGATTATTAATGAAAGTAATTAAAAAGGAAAGTAATTAAGAACTGATAACTTTGTAGTATTAGATATTATCTTAGAAAATATGCCAATAGAAGGGTTAATGATAAAGATAAGTTGAATGTTAAGTTTGTGGAATTTATTGAATAAGTAATTAAGGTGTCAAAACATGCCTTTCATGATGTCTATCGGCTTTGCATTTGAGAGGTACTGAATCGGCAACTTATAAAACTGAGAAAAAGTGAAAGGGTTTGCAACATATCTGGACGTTTGTGTGATTTGTGCCATCGGTGAGCGATGCATTAGTGGTGCTGCGATATAATAAATTGGAGAATTTTTCAAGTGTGTAGTTCTTCGAGGCATTATTGCACTACTTGTCATCGGTATCATTACTAATAAAATCACAGCCAACACAAGTGGAAATGTTTTGATGATAAGCCTTGCTTTGCATAAAGACCTTTAAACAGTACAATTTAGGTTTATTTTTTTAATCAAAATAAGTTAATAGAAACAAAAATTATTTCAAGTCATTAATTATTTTTGTTAATTATGATTTAATCATTAAATTTGAATAATTAATAATAAGGTATATTATGAAAATAGACCCCAAAAACATAATCCGAGACCAAAATTAATTAATAGTTTTTTCAAAACCTGATAATAATTATTTTCTTTTGAATTTCGATTAATTCTTTATAAACATTTAATAACATATTCCTATTCATAAATTTGTTGCATTCATTAAAACTGCATTCCATTACTTAATTAGAGTTTTAATATTTAAAGACAAATATGCGTTTCGCTTATTATAAAGCAGATCACTTGTTAACCCAAAATCAAGAATAGATTCTTTATTAAGTTGTTTTTAAGTAACAGCTGAAGAACGTCACAGAATCCAAATTTACAGCGAATCGAAATTTTCATTGAACTCTTATATTCAATTTGTTATGAGTGCATCTCAAGGAATATTTTATTTATCGGTGTTTTTTGGTAAAAAAAGTTAACATAAGAACTCATGATAGTGGGTATGAACTGAAATCCATAAATAGAAAATTGAATCTTTGAATTAAGTGATGTGACGAACATGTCTGGCCATATTGTTAGAATATTGCATTAATTTAATAATGATCGATTTAATTAATGATTTTGAGACAAAAAAGTCAGTGACCTTTAAGTAAAGAACGTAAACTGAAACGAAATGAGAGATGTTGAATGTAGTCTAAATATTAGTAGCAAATAATTTAGCACTAATCTATTCATTTATTCAAATTACTAGTGCTGTCAATTTCATATAATGAATAAATTTATTCTTTTGATTAATATACTGTTTTGTTTTTTAAAAACAACATCAATTTATATAAATGTTTTGAACCTTTTCAAGTAAATTGAATTAATATTAGAATTAAATTAAGGAAATACAGTTTGATTGCTTTGCTCTCCCATCAATTGATATAATATTTGCGTGGGTTTACACTAATGGGTGTATCAAATATATGTTGCATTCCGATAACAAAAGTAAAAAATTCTTAATGCAAATATATGGCCTTTGGAAGGCAAGAAAGCCTTAGGTTTATACGTTCAGCACAAATGTGTTAACTATGTTCTAAAATATCTAACAGTTAACTCATTTATACTAAACGTATAAACCTAAGGCTTTTTTGCCTTTACTGTTTTCATCGTTTTGTAGTAATGCTAGTAATTAATTCTTTTATAAGTCAAAGTTCGCAAAATTATAAGTTTTAAGTTCTGCTCATATGCATAATTGGTTTATTATGAAAATGAATGAAAGCAAACTTGAAATAAAACTTGATATAAAATCATTTTATTACTTAATTTTCGACTTTGAATCGGAATTGAATTTTAAAATAAGTTTCATTGAATCGCTTGAACTAGGTTTACATTTAATTAGTTGTAGACGTCTTGTCTCTAAATAAATTGATTTATATTTATCCGTTTAAAAAATATTGATGTTTATGTTCAAAAATAACTCTGATTTAGTTAATTTTGATTCCTTTGCCAAAAAACTGTTCAGTTGTCAAATAGCATAAGTTATATTAATTAGCAAAAGACATGGAATGATAGTTTTGATGTTCAAAAATTGAATGAATATCAATGAGTCAGAATAATATTTTATTTATAAACCACACTAAATTGAGGTGTGGTCTCATTTCTGAGAATAAAGTAATATAAGTAATTATGTAAGTTATACACTATGTTCAAATTTCTTTCGCTGATAGAGGTTTTTCTTTTCTTTTTTTCAAAAATTACTCATCAAATTCTGTTTTTACGAATAATTTTACAAATTTAAGTTGAAAAGTTATGAATTTTGTCAAATCAAATGCTCGATTTGTGAATGTGTGACTCAAGTATTAAAGAAAATCGTTTATTTTTTGTTGATAATTAAAATCCTATTATCTGAAATTTATATTATAGTGGTATCAAAATAATGGTGTATATTATTATATGGTTTCGAATCAAGTTTTTCCAAAAGCTGTCTGTCATCTCATTCAAAATAGGTCTTTTAGAAATAATAAAAAGTGCTCCACTTTTTTTTATATATCTAAATGTGAAAACTCATCTTAATTCTCTTCATAAGGAGTTTAATCTCATTTTAATTTTTTTTATCAACAATATATATTTAATTTCGGGTCTGTTATTCGGAACTTATCACTAATGATTCCAAACTATAATTTAGACATTAAATTCGACCAAAAACTAAATTTCCCAAAACAATAATTTTTTATGAAATATTAGCTCAGTATAGCATTAGACTAAAGGGCATAAACTTTGATATTTGATTCAAAGCAATATCAAATTAGTAATAAAAAAATTTGATTCATTTAATTTTTGAATCAAATAATTGGAAACTTGGAAATAAATTACGAAAATGAATTGGGCTGAAAATTGATAGACCATTTAATATTATAATTTAATATTAAACGTGTAGATAAATTGAGAAAATTAAAACTGATAGAAAATCAATTTGCTTAAAATTGAATACTTTCAACAGTTTGTGATGTATTGCTTAAGTCAATAAAGCAAATGGTTCACAAATCGTGAGCTCATATTTATAAAACAAAATCACTAATTATAATTGCATCTTCAATTTGAAGTACTCTTTGAAGCTTTGATTGGTTATATAAGAGGTTGATATATATTCAAATCATGATCAAATCGTGCGGAACCGCTGATAAATTTATTTATTTTTTAATGCATGCTTTGAATTTACAGCCCATTAAACACAATTTTTTGTTTTCCATTTTAAAATTTAATGCAATTACACGTAAAAACTCATGTTCTTAAGGAATATTTGAATTCTGTCTATAAATGTGGACAATTTATCACTCTTTTAGTAGATTTCAAACTAATAGCTGTCTGACTAACTGTATGGACTTCTTTTGGATATTTTATAGTAAAATTAAGTGAATTCAACCCTTTAGTTATTTATATCATTTTCAAAATTTGCAATTTATAAAAAAACTTCACGAAAATTAATTAACGATTAAGAAGAATTTAAACTAAATTTTTCATTTTTCAGACCTCAACCGCAAATTTGCCGATTATAGCCGTGACGTGAAAGCTATAAATACTCTTAGATGTTAATCACTGACAAAATCGATTCGACACTTAAGGCAACTTTCGCTGACTTTCAAAGAGTAGTTGTTATTCATTTAGCTGTAATCCTATGATATCATATCATTCATGGACTATTATTGTTCATATATATCTACTTCTATTCATTGGATTGAAAGAACAGATCTTTCTGAAAGGGTTTAAATTGAAGGATTTTAAGCATAAAAAGCGTGATAACTTTATTTATTTTTCCGGATGTGAAAAGTTCGTGTCTTCATATCATAACTCATGAAATTCCAGAAATTTTGAATCTAAAAAACTACAAATTATGTAGATTTTTGCTTATAGTTAGATAGAAATGCTTATTCGTCTATTGATACGCATTTAAACGTCAAAATTAAATAAAAATATTTCAATTAATTGCATGTTAAGAGCCTTTTATAGCTTTTGAAACGAATTTTATTTACTATTATGCTATCTTATTATGTATCGGAAATTAAACCCAAGTTAATCATTCCATATTTCATTATCAGGAGTTATTGATTAAAATTATTGCCCAAAGGGTTGAATAATATAATTAACTCATTAATTGAGAAATAATTTCGAAAGAGACTTTTTTGCATCGAAATTACCTTTTTTGAACTTATTAAAAAACAATTTTACATTCATGCAGAATAGTGTAAAATGTGACATAAAAAGAATAAAAGTTATTTATTCACATCAGTTAAATCAGCATAATTTTAAATTTATTATTACTACTATTACTCAATATGTCGAATATATAAAAGTATACAATATTGTATTCAACTTTCATTTGTAATGATATTCATCTACATTAGTTTGAAAAACTTTCACTTTTTAAGCTTATTAAGCACATCGTGCTATTAAAACCCCATTACAAATACAAAATAAACATGAATAATCTTTTCATCTAGAATTTCTTGCGAAAAAAATGATTCGTTTAACACGATAACGATAGAACACATGTTTGAATTTTAAGTGAACGAATTTTGAATAATAAGTAGAGACGCTTTTTCTGAGATTCAATACTTTCAAGTCTCGACCCTTAACTCTCGATTGAAAGTCTCAACCCATAAAATTTTTCTAAATAGAAGTCTTAATCGAAAAAATATGTTTCTTAAAGCTTGATTATATGGATCTCTAAAGATAATTAAGACAATAATGATTTTTTACTATTCTTTAATGCAAATATAATTATCGAAGCCTTAATCCTTAATTATTGTCAATATATAATACTAGTCCGGATTTTGCTCGAACGCGAGCAATAATAAATCCCATTAAAAGTTTCCCATAGAAAAGCATTACTTCGGTTAAATTTAGTTCGGTAACTTGGCCTCTGGTCACTTTTCGGGAAAATTTCCTTCTTTGTGTTCCGGTTCAGGTCATACTGGTTCTAATGACACTAGTCTCGAGTCTCTTTTGAATAATATAATATAGATAATAGAATAATTTATTAATTGGAAAAACACTAAAAAATGAAATAAATTACTGGTATAGATATTATAGGGATTTTTTAAGCCACAATGTTATGCCTTACATGAGTTAAAAGTTGGAGATAATTCAAAATTATATTCTCGTTCTATTCAATAGAAAAATATAGTAAAAGTTTTAACTCTGTGTTTAAACATTCGGATAGTAATATTCGAGATTTTTGAAGGCTATATGAGTCAGTTCTAAATCTTGTTTCCGTTTACCTGTTTAATGAATATTTATTAAGCTTCAGAGATTTGTTAAAAGCTTTCCACTAACGCATATTGAGTGAAAACAACCTTAAAATACTTGATTAAAGTTTCAGTGATAGTTCTATGACTCATAAAAATTGCATATACAGTAATTATTCAATTTAATAAAAAAACATTAATGTCTCAATTGCTGATTCCGGAACTTCAAGACAGGAATGCATTCAATCAGATATCAAACTCTGAATCGAGACTCGAGTGTCTTGACTTAGGAATCATTCGTAATAATAAGTTTTGATTAGTTTCATATTTTCGAATGTGGTATCGCTATAACATTCCAGTGCACACACATTCCATATATTTATACCATGAATATGTGAATATGAAATCTTTTTATGAAAAATGAGAATAACGCCAATTCAATAGAAAGTATCCGCGAAGGCAGGAGTCTCAGAGTCTCTGCACCTTTATATGACCCCAACAAGAACAACACTAATCTGACTCGATATAAGTTTGGCCCAAATATCTGGCCCGAGGCTGTTATAAAAATCATGATGATAATTTCCACTTTTACGCAAGGAAACTATTAAGCATCCAATATATCCCTCCCCTAATTGCTAGTCCAACACTCATAGCTTTATCACATTTATTTGAATAGCAAAAGGCAAGGATGGATGGATTACCTAAGCATGGCATTGATAGAGAATCTGTAAAAGATTCTTACTATTCCCGATGGCAATGCGAATCACCTTCATCAAGGACGATAACTATCGACCGATTCCAACTTCTTTACAATCATTTCAGTCACACAGAAACTAAGTCTTCTTTCAGGTTTCGGCGCTTTGACTTTCATACCTCTTTATTTCTAATTATCGTTAAAAGTAGGCGATCAAAAAGGCTTATCAAAAATTATATTTAATGATAATGATAAAACTTCACAGATTAAATCATTAATCGATTATTATTGTCATACTTGTCAAAATTGTCGACATTTTTTTTAAGGAAATGTCATCTTCTGAATGGTTCATCTCATATAGATTATATGATAAGCTTCTGATTAAACGTTTAACATTTCAAATTGAAGATAACTTTTCTCAATAAGATATCTTTTAAAAAATTAAGTTTATGACATTTGCCGGAATTTATGAAATTAAAAGCTAAAATTCTTCAAAATTTTCGATGAATTAGGAAATAGAGAATCAGCCGCTTATTTTTCGTACTTTATTACGTTGATATTCGATAATTAGATCATATTTGACATTAAAAGATGATATAATTATAATATTTATTGAATTAATAAATTGAATTACATTACATTACATTTAGTTTCAAAACTGCATTTTCAGTAATGAGGAGCAGATCTTATGAAACTCGTAATAATATGAAAGAGTTATGTAATCAAATATGGGATAAAACGGTTTTTCAAAATTGGTTAAGTGTTAATCGAAAATAAGTTTTATTAACTTGAGGCCAGCGTTTCATTAAATTTATAGATTTGATTTGATTCTATTTCCCAATAAATTGTTTAAGAATAATGATCTTAAAAATAATAATTTAAATTTGAAGCTCTATTTCTTGACAGTATGACTACATATAATCAATCAAAATAGTTAACTAAACGAGAGCGAAATTCAGATTTAATTAAAAGCAATAAATAACAAAAATCTTTAAATTTATGTCAGGGATATGTTTAATGATATAAAATTTATTAAATGAATACCTCTGAGCTTGTTATAGAAAAGCTGTAAATAAATTTCAAGAGTATCGACCCTTGATTTTAAATTTTTAATTTTATTTATGCCTTAAAGACTACAAAAGCAGTGAAAAATTTGGCACCACTGGGAAGATACAAATTGAATATAAACTCATCCAAATAAATTGATACTTCCAAAAAAACAGAAAATTTCTATTGAAAACTACTTCACACATGTTTTGAATAAAATTATAGCAGAACAGCTATAATAAATTGATGATTTCCTTACCTACTTATATAATGTACATTTCTATGGATTCCAAACATTTCTATATCTTCGGTAAACTTGTTAGAGAGTGTAATAAAATATAGAATGCAATCAATATCACTCGTAAAAAATTTCACGCATTTCACAGTTTCGTAAAAGATGCCGGTATTTATTCAAATCAAATACTTGAACGCTAATAATGAGATGATTTGTTGATAATTTGTTTTCAAAACTTGAAGATTATAGTATTTTTCATTCAAAGTTTCAAAGAATCGATAGGTTTATAGAGAATTATCAAATGAATTTCAAATCTAACTGATGTCTTAGTTTTTATGATTTAACTGAAATTACATAGGATTTGATGCCCAATATTGCTGTTTATGATTTAGAGAAATGCGCTGTCGATTATTTAAAATAAATATCGACGCAAATCAAATTTTTCGGTGAATTTGATCATTACTGAAATTTATATATTTTCTAATTCTGTGTTTCCTTATTGTTCGGTTTCCATGAATTGTGTTTGATTTGAAAGCTATATATCTTTATCAAAGGCGATGTCATCAAATTGATGTTGTATGTGTGCAATGTATCTTATTTACATAGTTTGCCTATAAGTTTGCCTGTTCTTTACCAAAGCTTGTTAAAGGGTTTTCAACTCATTGGACTAAAATCATTATAAGTACGTTTGGATTCATTTTTACACTAAATTATTCACATAAACATGTTTCAATACAACACATGTCAATCATGTAAAATTTGATAAATTATTTATGTTAAAATTGATCGATTTATTCAAGTATTTATAACTTATTTAATGCGTTTAAGCTTCCATTAAAAGTTTAACATAAAAGATACGCATAGATTCAATTTGTTTCAAATGAAATGCATGATTAATCATACAAAATATAAATACATAAAATAAAATAAATTTAATTTTAATCTCGTATAATTTGCTTACCTTTTGAGCATTTTGCAAGACGTTAATGATCTATTTCTTTATTATCAAATACTTGAAAGTAAAATTAGTCAAAATTTAGTTTAAGATGAATATTGTTTAAAAAGTGAGACAAAATTGACAAGAGATTACACTTCACATTATTCTAATAAATATAAGTTAAAAGATAAAAACGATGTCAATGATAAGAAAACTATTTGTTTGGCGCTATAAACTTATCAAATGAATATGTGATTACGATTGTGGGAATATTAAGTTGAAGTTGAGTTAATATACTAAGAATACACTTAAAGCATCTTTAAAGCGATTCGAGGTATTGGATAAGGCGGAGTCAATTCAAAATAGTTACTTTATAAAAATGATTTAACTCTTGAGAAGTTCTGCCTTTCGATATGAAGTCAATATTGAGCGATGATGACATACTAATATGCCCTTATTTAAGCATAATTTAAGGCCTAATAAACTATTCAATTGTTTCAATTTTTCAAATCCTACTTCATTCTATACATAACAACAAATTATTTTAATTAAGATATGTTTCATTCAATTTTTATATAATGATAGTTTCACGAATTCAAAGAATTAAAAATCAGTTATTGCTTTAGGGATTTCCATAATTTTTTTAATAAAAAAAATTCAAATCAACGCAAGATTACAGTAAACTTGGCTGCCCTTAACCTATAGACCTTCGTTTCCATTATTTATTTTTGTGACATTGGAAAGAAAATATTGTACTAAATTATAAATATTTTCCTCAATATAATAGTGTAAACAATGCTAAATGTTGTCATTAAAATGAGTGAATGTGACTCATATTAGAATAATAATCTATCTCTAAATTCATTATGAGTTTTCTACTTCATGGAAGCCCTTGAATTGTTTTATCAAAATTTTTCAATAATTGATGGATTCAGTATTTCTGAACACTTTGAAATCTCGTCCGCTGACAGTCTTAGAGGTCACAAAACTAAATAATTTATGGATTGGATATAAAGTAAATGAATATTACATTTCTAGCATTGAATGAAAGCTAAAGTTGCAAATACAATAAGAATAAAAACTTTATTGGGTTATGTTCTGCACTTGTAACTAAATTATGATATTTAAACTAAATAAATTCTATACATTAGAAACAAATATTGATTTTGAAAAGTATTTTTATTTCAATAAAATAAAAACTCGTTAAAACTCGTTATTCACCAATAAGTCAAATAATTAGTCAATCTATTTATTTATTTGATATTCGGAAAAATGTGTTTCAAATAGTTTTATACAGTAGAACAATTGAATTAATCAGAATATAATGGATATTTTGACAAAATCATTGACATAATAATATTTGAATGAGTTTAATTCATTTTGAAAAATGGCTGCCTTTTGAAGTTGAAAGCTTTCTTTAGTTTATTATTAGTTATTTATTATTAATTGCTTTAGAATCTCCTACTAATTTGCAAACAATACTTTATACCCTAACTATAAATTCCAAATTATAATTCAAGCAGAATTAATGAAGAAAAGCAATGCTTATATTAGTTTAATACTAAGAAACTTATAATTAATTGCATTAAAAAATTCGGGAAATTTCACTGTACTGTCAGACTATGCTAAAGAGGGGAGGAATGGGTGAGGATTACAACACATTGCAATTTTAGAAAATACAAAATCAAGCGCTTTATTCTCTTGTTATTGAATGAAATACAAACCAAAAATGAAATAGCTTGGTAAGTAAGATGGTAAGAAACATGCACGTTGCACCATGCCAAAATTTTGATAACATTATATTGCTTGTTCTCTATGCATTTTGGGTAGTTTTAGCTAAATTTATTTCTCAAATTGTCTCAAATTGTCTCAAAAGTTTCAAATATTATCTTTTTAACTCAATAAGTATTGAATCCCTCCAATTTTGAAAGAAGCCAGAATTGACTCTCTCGTTAAGCAAAGGACATGCAAAAACTTCAGAATAAGTCCAGTCTTTGAATAGCAATAAATGAAAGTCGTGCTCATTATACTTCATAAAATATTTAGAAGCCGCAGAAAATCATGATTAATAATAACGAATTACTTATCTAAAGTTATCACCAATAAATTGTAAACTTAATTTATTAATAAAAAAAAATATAATAAATTTCCATTTTAAAAATTGTCTGAAGTAATAAATCGATACAAATAAGCAACTGTTGATTTTAGTTGATTTGAAATTTAAATATCAGTTCATCAATATGAGAACCAGAATGACTTACCATCAGAAATGACACATAAACATGTCTCATATTAAAAAACAATTCTCATATTTGAATATAAACATTATTGCGTGCATTTGATACAATAAAAGTTGTTGTATCTTATCTTGTATTTGATCGTCTTCATCATAAAAAGTTTAATGAGATGTTTACACTTAATAATGATTCGATTGAGTGATTTCTCGCTTATAAAATGTTTTTATTAGTAATAGAGTAGTCTATTGTGAATGTATTATATTGATAAGTCTATTGTGGGTGAGTAGAGCACAACTTGATTATTTGAAGATCATGACTATGTTCTTGGGTTCAAATCATTTCCTATATACTAAAATAGGGTAATGTATGGAAAAGTATAGTATTAAAGAGAATTCATGCGGAAAAGATATGCACCATATTATTATTATCACAATTGAACATCATATTTAACCCAATCTATAAAAGAAAAAATCTTATACTTTTATAAATCACAAAAAGCTCAATATCAAAAGCAAATTTATTCACATTTATAATCGCTATTTTGATAGTTGTTATGACCTTAAGGCTCGAAAATGTCGATTTGATTATTATTTTGGTGCGAAAGCGTTAGATTAGAACATATTATCAACTTTATTAACGCTTACAAAACTTATTTTGTTCGACTTTCAAACAAATAAGCGAATAGTTCATAATGTGCTTCAATAGACTTTAAAATAACAATCAAAAACTTCATTATAATTCAATTTGAAAAATAAGCCAAAGCCTGAACCCTGTTTTGATGTCCACATTTACAACTTTAAGGCATTTGATTTTGACAAAACTAGTATTCAATAGCTTTGATTCTAAATTTCCTATTGAGAAATGAAATACTGGAAACGAGATTTATTTCATGACTCTTCTAAAACAACTTTCTTTGGAATTCATTGAATAAACTCAATTGAATTTCAACAATTTCTCTAACATTTAAGCAAATAAAAGCCTTAAGATCTTAAGATTTGAAAAAAATGTTATGCAGTACATGATTCACACTTCTAAATGAGCGTAATCTTCAAACCGTTAGATTAAATGATTCAAAAATAAATATGATTCCGATTTTGATGGAGTTCATAAGTTTGGTCAAGTTTATGAAATTATTTTTTTATTAATTCAATCAAATAACTTCTTCTCACCCTTTATCTAATTATATATACATTGATTTACTTGAGACACAACTTAAATGTGAAGATTACAAACATAAGGTGTTTAATCTGATTACTAATGGAAGTGGAATAAGGGTGTAGTCATCAGATGCTCTGTCTTTTAGCCCACATCTTGTATTTTGATTGCTCTTTTGTTTATAATTTATTTAACCTGCAAAGTTTGAATTTTATTTTTATTATTTGATAGATTTAATTGCAGATGTTATTCAATCCTTAAAACCATTTTTATTATTATTTTTGGCAAAAGGGTTAGATATGTTAGATATCATTTATGAATATTTAATTGAATGATCTTTATTGAGGCAATTATTCCAATTGTATTTCATCTGAACCCTTATTGACCGACTATTCAAAGCATTATTTCCTATAGACTCGTGCACTATATTCATAAATGAGAGAAATTTTATTCATGTTCTCAAGCGTTTCTTCAAAAGGAATTTTAACTCATTTGCGATCTAAAGACACGACTTTGAAGCTGAATTTTCATCAATTCATTCAACTTTCGAGCGTTCTTAATAAATGAAGAGTAAAATTAATACAAAAAATTCCATAAATATTTTTTATGTAAATAGAAATTTGAAAGGATACAAATACAAATTCAAATTAATTAATTTTCAAATTTTTTTAAAGAAACAGCAATTTATTCCATATTTCAATCAATTAATTTTTACGGAAATGTTTTTCAAATTAAAAACATTTTACAGTAAACTAGTATTTAAAAAAAAAATTATCGGAACTTTTCGTTGAAACGCTTCGAAAATAATTTTCAAAGAAAGTTTTCTTGCTATAAAAATATTTTTGAATTATTCAAAAATTTTGAACCTTATTTCGAAAAAAATACATAGGAGTGGTTATAATAATATAAAGTAATGAATTGATATAAATAAATTTTTTAATTATTATATTTATTATACTGTATTAAGAAAAAAAGTAATGGAAATATTTGTGGAGCAGTTAATTCGCATTTAACATAGAAATTCAATTACATTATCCAAAACAAAAGTTTATATTATTTCGAATCAAAGTTTTAAAAGATTTGAAAAACAAAAACCCCAATAAATAAATAAAATAAATTGATAAGAGGATGATTTAATTCCTATTTATGCTTTTATTATGGGAATTGGGGGTCGAAAAACATTGATATGACATTAAGTTTGATATGACACTAAGTTTGATATGCCTTTAAAGGATTTATTTATCAATAAAGTTTTTTACTCAATAAAATAAAAAGTTAATTACCCAAAAAGACTTTCCATTATATCAACTTTTAACCTTCGTGTTCAACTTCTAGTTAGATGAGAATATTACGTTATCAGAATATTTGAGAGGTACAAAATTCACAATTTTTCAATTAATCTCTTATATTTAAAATTTCTTTTTCCTCAGTTTAAGATTTGCAGAATTCCTGGAAAATCCGCTAATGCATAAAGGATGTGATGAGTGAATAGATACGTAAAACACTGAAAAAATTATATAAAAGATGATTAAAAACTTTTAACATAACTTTTTTAGGCGACAAATTTTTGTTTTCATGACTCAAAGTCATTGAGTTTAAAGTTTCTGAAGTAGTTATTGAAAACTTGATTTATAGTTTCTAAGCCCTAACGGATATCAGATCTCACTTATCATTTTGGGAACGATGCGAACATATCTTTTTGAGCGTCAAAGGACCACATTATCACTCAATCATTAGAACTTCATTCATACTATTGATTGTGAACTCTAGAAGGCATTTTTTCTTCAAATCAAACTTATATAAGTGAACACTTAAAAGCGGATTTTTTTCTTTTCTAAACCTTTTAAAATTTTGATGGGAAAGCTTTATTGAATTTTGGGATTTAAAAAATAACTAATAATAATTTATTTTTAATATCAGATAACTTAGAAAATTTTCCAGTACTTATTCATTCATAAATGTGTGAAAAGAATTGAATCAAACTTAACCTCTTCAAGTATTATAAAGATTTTAGAAAATAAATTTAATTCTCTTGTTATATTAACTTAGAATTGGGGGGTTGGGAAGGTTGGGTCAGGATTTTTTTCGAATACTAAAATTAGGATTGAAACTTGTTTATACACAAACTGAACATTATTATCTCTTCTATGTAATTCAGTTTTGAAAATATGTATCACTTAAATTCACTTAATTTTTCACATAAATGAATAACAGGAATGAGAAGTATCATTATTAGGAAAGGACTTTTAGGCCCTAACTTTTGTGTTTTAGCCGCCTTAAAAGGCTTCAAAATATGGTCAAAAAGTCTCATTAAAAAGGCCAAAAAATTGGCTCATTTTTCGAATGAAATAATGTGAAATTGGAAGAGATTTGGAGACAAATTCATAAGATATTCATATGTAACTCACTTTATATCAGAATAATTCAATAACTCTTATTTAGTGCATTTATTTTAAACACAATTTAATGGTTTAAGACTAATATATAGTTTTTTCAGTGTTTATTATGTTATTGAAAATTATGTAAAATTCAAATATTATGACATTTTCAAAATTTCATCCAATTTTATTCCTTATAAATTGGTTTTCAGTTAAAAAAGACCAGAAAAGGCTCTTAGCCTTCCAAAAGTCTCTAACCCTCCAAAAAGCCTGTTTTAAGCTTTTTGAAGTGTGTTTAAATCAGCTTATTTTTATGTGATTCGAACTCATATTTAAGCCCCAATCGGATGAAATGACAAATGAAGAAAAGGCAAAAGCCTTTTGATCCTTGCCTTAATCATTATTATAAAACATAACGTAAAAATAGAAGGGTATTAAGTGTTTATACCTGTATTTGTAAACAATTTAGAGCTTAGATTCTAGTTTAGAGTAACAAAGTTTGATGAACTATCATTAAAGTATATTTAACTTTGAAATTAGTTAATTAGTTATAATAATAAATGATTTGTATTTGAAAAACAAACAAAAAAACTGCTGTAAATAAACATTCCAATCAATTATCAATGATTTATAAACTCCATTCGTCAAACTTTTAATTGATTAAAAAATTGATGTTTCAAATTATTATTGATTACTCTAATTTTCTTTATTGAAATTATTACGATCACTAATCTTTCAAACTAATAATGTATTGATGACATACTAAACTTAACTCATTATTATTTTGATAACTTAATTATTCTACAGATAAAAAAGAACAAATTCAATTTCATTTAAACCAATCGAATTTATAGCTTTAAATATCACAAAATGTATGTTATTGTCCTAATATTACGATGAGCTGATGCAAAATTTAATGTTTTATACCATTAAATCTATTCAATAGAATCGAAGCTTTTAATCGATTTATTGACTCTTTATTTGCTTACTCTTTATTGACTTTATGCTAAAACAATTCAGTTTAAGTTCTGTCCAGAAAAATGAAATAAGTGTATACGTCTAGTCATCGCTATTATTTTCATCTCAAAAATATTGATACTTAACCTTATTTAAAAGAAATTTTTTTAAATCGAATTTTTACTATGTTATTAATTATGTGATGAACTGGTATTTGTTCGTCAGCGCTGGTGGTCGGGTATGTATTATGCTTTCTTTTTATTACATTTAAAACGTATTAAATCAATATTTGACAAATATTTGAAAGATGAGTTCTTTTTAAGCTAAAAGAATGGAATCTTATTCTGAAATTTGATGAATTGCACACTTATAAGAGATTATATTTTATGTAAAACATCGGTATAATCATTGAGTTGTGAGCATCAGTATAAGCAGGTTGTAATTATGAAAAAACTTTCATCTAATACAGTTTTTCTGAAGAGAAAACAGGTTTTCAGAGAAATGCAAATTAATTTTAAAAATTTGCTGCATTAGTAGATGACTCAGTCACCCAAATTGATTTTTGGCATTTTGAGAAATGTCAATTCATTATTGAATTCAATTCAATTCAATTCAATTCATTATTCATTATATATATTTCAATATTAACACTAATTTAAGACATAATTGAAATACAAAAGAAAAATGTTGCGAATGAAGGTTAGAATGCGAGGCCTAAGTTTTCAATACATTTTTCTATAATTTACTTCAGAAACATTGGATATATAGATCAACAAATTAAGACTTTATAAGAGTTACAGTACATATAGGGGTCAAAATGGATAAAAAACTTCCGTTTTTTACTTTTTTAATTCGAACATTTTGTCTAAAATAAGTTCAGATTTTGAGAGATTTTGAGTTTTACTATACTGTAGTTGAAGATCTTATTTTGGTTTAAATTAATTCTCCTTCAGTATACTTCAAGTCCTTTTTTAAGCTAAACATTTATATAATCTTAGAATCTACTAATCAGAAGAAGTACTCTTTAATTGAAGTCATATCGAACTTAACTTAACCAATATATCATCTCTAAATTACATTTACGAGTCATAAGTCTGTAATTCATTTCAAAATCTGATTAAGAGTCAGTGATTGACTCAAATAAATTAATGTATTGATTGATTTGAGAACCTATTGATTTAAAGCATGTAAAAGAGTGAGTCAAATACTATGTATAATATGTGTTTCACTGCAGTCAAAACTTTACTTAATAAAGTCATGATTAAAGTTGTTAGTTAGCGCAAACTCTTTGATATAGCATAGAAAAGGGGATTATTGTTTATTACTATAAAAAAATAAACATAAACAATAATAAACACATGTATAACTTTAATCAATAAAAATGCAAAGTAATAAACTTAATATTT
>JAQFXV010000876.1:0-17096 GCA_034694065.1 Camisia spinifer
TGATCATTCTGTACATTGGATTCACAATAATAGCTGTTCTTCTAGAATTAAAAATAATATAAAATCAATGACACTATGAACTATTTTTCCTTAAGATTATTTCTGTTTAAAAACATATTATTATAAACATGTAATTAAAAGAGATTGCAATCTAATAACAGCAAAAAATCCTAAAACATGAAACATTGAAAAATTGTATCTATTCTTAGGTAGAACTTGAACTTAATTGCATTTATTTATTCAATTTCTTACAGCTATCACATATGATATATAAGATTTCATATACAATATTAGATATGACAAAATCCTAACTCAATATTCAATAATATTTTATGGCATTTATAGAACTTATAGATCTATTGGACCTTTAAAACATGCAATTAAATTCTCCGCATAATTATAATAATTTTGTAAGTTCGCAATTCATAATATAGTAAAAGTTGTAACGCTTCAAGAGAAATATCAATATCGTCTTAAAAGAATTTGAAAAAAAATTTCACGATTTTCTTTGAAGCAGTGATTGCTTTCACTTTGAAAAACAGGTGTTTATTAATCTTAATTTTGATGCTTTATGTATTGGTTTTTAACTGCAAAAATATGTTTCAAATAATTTAAAAAGTACACAATCTATTAAACTCTGGGGTTTACAACTAATTAATCAAATATACATAAATGGCTTCTATAAAAAACTTTTTAAAAAGTTTGTTTCGAATGAATTTTTTATTTGTAAACATTTTTAATAAATACAACAAATGAATTAAATTATGAGAGCATAATATACTGTACGTTAAAATTATATTAAGTTATAAAACAATTCGATGAATTTTTTTTATAACTTTCCGAAGAAAAACTTTCATTTATTAGATATCAGATAAGAGATTGTTGCTTAACAAAGAAATACATTTGTATAATGAGCTCGTCATGCAATGTATGTTTATTTCCTTCAAAGAGATATGATTTCTTACAACTCATTTAACCCAAATGTTGATGAACTAAATGATTAACTTGACTTCGATTGTCTCATATATTTTTTAATACCTTTAATACCTTATTCGTTTAGTAAAGAAATCTGAACAAACAATCAAATGAGAAAAATAAAATTTCATACAAATAAAATATTTGAGGGGAATATTAAACAATATATTTATACAATAATAACTTAAATGTAGAAAAAGCTCAAAAAAAACTTATTCATCGAAAGTTTGAGTTTTAGGTCATTGGAACGGATATATAGAAAGTCTTAAACCGGGTCTTAAACTAAAGAAACAAAAACTATATACTAATCAAAAACACATTATTAGTAAGACTTTTAACTTTTTTGAGTGAAAATGTATTTAATTCTATGCTTTGGAAAAATAGTCAAATTAAAAAGACATAAAAAAATGACTTTGAAAATAGAAAATCTTTAAAATAGTGCCGAAACTTATAAACACTTCTAATGACTAGAGAAGAAATGGCACACAATTTGTAACGCATTGTTAATCGTATTATTCATGGTATTGTTATTTATCAGAGTCGGCATGAAATAAGCGCCACTAATCAATAGTAATTCACAATTTACCGCAAACAGACATCAATCAAATACCAAATAACAACAGCACATAAAAGAAATCTGAGCAACAATTGTCTTCTCTATCAACTTATTTATTGTCATTTCAATACTGTAGTGAATGGAGAGAAAAAAGATGTGGAAAGAGAGAGAGAGAGAGAGAGAGAGAGAGAGAGAGAGAGAGAGAGAGAGAGAGAGCAGATGAGAAATATCAAGTTATCTAAATGTATAAAAGATAGCAATTTTTTATTATATCTGAAGAAAAACTTCTTTATTGCTATCTTTTCTTAAATTTTGAACTTTTATCAGAAGGTGTGTGAATGTCATCATCGTTGTGAGGGTGGGTCCAAAAGGCTCATCATCGCAATTGATCTCATCGCAGGTTTCATTTTTCTTCTTTCTTCGCATTGAGTGTAACATTTGCTGGTTTGCTAAAAAATTCCCTTCAAATTCTGGTACCGTTTGTTACCCCTAAAGCATAAACCCCTCCCCCGAAGCCACGAATAATGAGACCCCCATATTGCACAGTCGTGAGAACAGCCTTAGGCAAAATTGGTTCGGATGTGTATTTCGTTTTAAATTCCAGCAAACATTTTCTCCACCTTTAACCTTAGGGCTGATTTAATGCAATCGCACCACTTATACGCTACACCACTATATATCGCACCCCCACATATATACACATAGATATACAACTATCATATTCAATGACTTTAATGCTAATATACTAAAAACTCATGTTCATAGTGAGAACGCATTACTTTTTCTCCTATTCTTCCACTTCTTTTTTCCATCGCATCACATCATCTATTCTATGAGCACTTTTACCCTGCAATCAATTTTTTGCTCTCTACTGATCGCAAATGTTTTTTCAGTGTTTGTGTTGTGATTTTAGTTTATAAATTATTTATGGATTAAGTGAAAACAAAAATCAATTTTTTCACAGATAAAAAAAAGAATTTCATTCAACTAATTGTATGAATATTTAAGAAATTTTTTCAAATTTTCTGATCGATTGATGCATTTGTTAATTGCATTGAAAATTAATGACTAACTGATTAAGTGTTGGCGAATAGTTGGCCGTAAATGTTGGATCTATTGGTGGCAACGGAATGCATTTACAGGTAAATTCATCAACTTTTTTAGCAAACTTAACAATCCTATAATTCAATTAAGACATAGCTTTTACTTTTTTTCATGAAAAATTTCAAACTTGAGTTATTTCAAACACAACTCGTTAGTGATATCATTCATTTAATTATTAAATTATATGTTATTGTTCTGTTGAAGCTTTTCTATTAAGTGTTTTATAATGAGTGGCAAATTGTTTTCTCATCAATTTCACGCCTCAGTGAAGTACTAATGAAAAAAAACTGAGAACTTAGTACTCACTGTTTCAAATCGAGCGCACGTGTGATCAATGATGCGTTACGTGCTTTCAGTTGGAAAACTTTCTAAAATTACATGTTTTTGAAATTTAATTAAGAGCATGTGCTCAACAATGAATCAAAAATGTATTAAACACTGATTTGATAAAATCGAATTATAAATTCGGAATAATTTCTCTATAAAATTGACTTTTTGTTAAGGTTTTCATTAACTTTAATTGACCACAAACTTAATAAAATGTTTTTATGTGGTAATCGTCTCTTATCTCTTGTCTGAGTTTTTCCAGAAAGTGATCCCCAAAATAATCCTAATATACTGTAAGCTGGAATAGTTGTAGCCTGAGGTGGTCGGCGACATGCGACAAATGCGTGCCCGACACGATTCCCACCTTTTAGAAAAAGTTCGAGCATTACTTTTTATCACAATCTCGTATCTTAGCTTTCAATTATCCCGATTTACATTCTCAAAAAGTAATAGTTTCGCTCCTTTTTATCATTCTTTTTATTACATAATCATTTTTATAGATAGTGATTAATGAAATTCTTTTGAAAAAATTTCCCTAAACTCAAAATTAGACATCAAAAATTACAATTTTATCGGACATGAATTAATTTAATAAATCTTCTTTCCTCTTGACTTTTGACTATTTATTAAGTGATGTTTTTATGGGTTTGAGTAAATGTTAAAGTTATTAATTGATTTTTTTGATATTTATTTGATTTCAAATCATTTTTTAAGTCAAAGATTGCTATAAATCATAAAAATTTCATGTTCTTTTGCTCTGTACTTTCCTCTTAATAGAATCTCTCGAAAGAGTTTGGTATTTATTTGAGACTCAAGTTTTAAGTACTACTGGAGTTGAATATTTAATGCATACAAGTTATGACAATTTGTTTGAAAAATTTCAAATTAGTTCAATAAATAGTTTTAAATCAAATTCATAACACGTTGAGCACAGAAATACTCAAAATTACATTAATCTCTTGGCGTGTAATTGCATGTCATAAAAATTCGCAAAAATATAGTTAAGTTTCAATTAATTCTGTGATGAAGTTATGACTAAAATGTGAAAAATGTGTGAATTTAGAGCAACACAACTTACAAATATGTTTATCAATTCTGAAAGTTATAGAAAAGTTTGTTTGACTGGGAGTTTTCATTCATTTAGTTTATCTATAGTTTAATTTTTGATGACAAGTCTCTGATAAGCGAATAGAAATTGCATATGAAATGAGAAATATTTACTGTTTTGCTAACCATAATTGAATCATATTTTTTCACACATATATCATTCAATTTGCTTGAAGCTTATTATAATTTGATCCTTGATTCAAAGCATTAGAAGTTGACTATTAATAATTATCGGCTCTAATAAGACAGATCGCAAAAGCGTTGTAAAGGTATTCCAGGGCTGGAAAACTAATTGCATATTATGCTGAAGGAGTGAGAAAACATAATAAGACAGTAAATTCCCACTAAGTTTGGTTACCATGCATTGAACTTATAATTTTTGTTCTCCTGAAAAAATCACTTTACTATGCGATGCATAAAATGTTATCTTTGATCTGGTTTTGTTTCGCTTCTCTTTTCTTCTCTATAATAGTGCTCAACACAAACATACACATAGAAAAAAGTAATACCAGTGCAATACCTGATTTGAGACCCCCTTTCATTCTACTCTCTCTTTCTCTGAGTCTGTGTATAATATCTCTCTTTGAGTGTCTCATATAATAGTTTCCAATGTAATGGTAACATAAAAAGACCCCACGATTTAATCATTAGGACAGCATTTTTATTGCACATCATGTCAATCAGTGTGTTTGAGATTACATTTGATGAAGTCTTTTGTATATCTCTTCCATCCCCTTCTCCTAACTTTCGGTACTCTTTCTTAAAAGAAAACTTTTTATCTCTACTTTTTTCTTCTCCTAAAGACAGAAAGAGATACTAAATTACTGTTTAAATGCTTTTTTCAGGTGCATTACAGCAATCGTATTATTTATGAAATAAGAACCCGCGTATCTGTTAATAAGATCGTGTATTTTTTCCTTCGCTTTTCTTCACTAAATCTCTAAGTTTAAGATTTATTTTATGTCCAAACAAGTCTTGAAAATATTAACACAGACAAAATTCTGTATAATTCAGTCACCAAATTATTTTCATGAAATTATTTCTGATCATAAATAAAAATTATTAATCATTTACAACATATTCTCATCAGAATTGGAATTTAAGATATGCTATAAATAAGATTATTATCGATTACAAAATTGAGTTTCCTATCGTTTTAAAACTGATGACTAAAACGAATAAACAATTCCGCCAAATTTTTTGATTTAATTTATTTATTTTGTCTGATATACCGAATAAATATTTAATTATTCTAGACTTAAAGTTGACTTTAATTCCTGACTTGCATTTCAATCATCCGAAATAGCGATTTGAGAAAACTATTTCATGTCAGTGGGAGAGAAGCCCATAACTGAAAAAAGGTAACAATAATCAAACCTGTAGTTCAAGAGCATTAGAACTGAACAATAAGTTACTTAAGACGACAATAGGGAAACCCCAGTTTCCTCTCATTTACAAATGCACACAAAATCAACTATATTTTGTTCATTCGGTGTCCAATTCTGTCTTCGAATTCATCAATTAAACCTTTTCCCCACTCACTCAATCTTTTCTTATTTCTGAATTACATATAACCACAAAACCGACCGACAAAAGGAAAGGTCAAACGCCACTCAATTTAATGATTGTTAGATCTCTTTTTCTCCATTCATTCTTAAAATTTCTCTTTCGACTTGCTCTCAGTCAAGATCGCGGGTGGTTTTCGAGGCTTCTTCGTCAATACTCTTTATCTTATACATTCTCCCCACCGAATGCTGTCTCACTCCTGATGATGGTTTAAGTTCAACAGGTGAAGGACTAAAAACTTCAAATTTTCATGAGGTTCTGATAACTTTTTTTCCTACTATTGGCTCTTAATTTGTGAGACAACTAACTGTCCATCACTATGAGCTCCTCTATTGATATTTTTCTCTAAATTTTATACTTTTTCTTGTCTTTTTCCTCAATTTATAGCATAAAAATACTCATGAATTATCTAAAATTTCCAAAAAATTATTTCTAATTTTTTATAAGTAGTGATCAATTATTAAAGAATCAAATCCTCAGCAAATAGTTTATATTTTTACAGGAATTTATTTTAATTAAACTATATATTCTTATTCAGCATAATTATGTGAGTCATAGATTATTTATCGTTTATTTTTATGCCATTATTCTGTAAAATCTTTTCAGCAAAAAGTTTCATAATTCAAAACATTATTCTTCTATTAATTCTCGAGCAAAATGAAAGTAAAACATTTTCTCTATGAATGGTTTCTTTATCTAAGAAAGAGAAAACTTTTAAGAAAATAGCAGTTGTGCTCTCGTATAAATTTTGACGATGCACTACAAATTTGTTCTTTTACCTCATATATTATGTTTGGCCACAATATTATCACAATCTCTCCCTCGCACAAGTCTAACAAATATAATTTCGTGCCGCAAAAGTTCAGGTCGTGACAAAACCACTCTCTAAAAAGTTACTATTTTTCTCATTACTATCATTTCAACTATTCTTAAAGGTTGTTATACCGGTGCAATACTTTCTTTACTGCAATATACAGTCAAACCTAATTGAAGATAACTTTTTTTCATTTTGTCAGAAAGAAATTATTCATAATAATAATTATGATAAACTTTATTTATTGAATGAGTATTTTTTATGAATTAAACATTAATTTATGTAAAAAGAAAAGGTTTATTCAATTTTACATTCCTTCAAATACATGCTTAAAATTTGATGAATAACTAATTTTTAAGTTTAGGATTAGAGAAATATTTTTCACTCTTATTGCAAGTATAAAAACAATGTGACTATACATTAGTTGAGCTGATGCTAAAAATGAAACATCAGTAACAGGTAATCACTTTTATTATTATTAAGAGAGCTTTTCTGAATTCATACATTGATAATAGGGTTTACTCTTGTGGTGACTTTTGAAATATAGGAGAAAGAAGTAGGAAAAAAATATTAGAGGGGATGAAAGAGGAGGAGAAGGAGAGGGAGTCATATAATGTTAGAGTGAGTTACGAACCAAACTTATCGGCAAATATATATGTTTTTCTACTAATAAAATTATGTCTTTGAAATTTATTTCGATGTTAACATACTTGTAATGTGAAACTGAAAATAATTATTTATTACAATTTCTTCCTTTTCTTGGAGTACTTTTTTATTCTTCAAAACAGTAACAGAAAAGCCGCGGATAAAGAATTACTTTAAACTTGACTAAAAGTTTTTATTCTTCTCAAAATTATTAGTTTGTTAGAAAAGTCATGTTTCATAAATATATTATCACTTATATCGTGAAGATTTTTTGTGCTCATTTATTAGATATAAGAATAATTCATTTTCAATGAAGTAAATATTCTATCTTATGATCGATAAAAAAGCTCTTTATTAATATCTCAGTAATATTTCTATATTTAATGATTCATTTATTCTAAACTAGTCTTTCACTCAATATGATTTTGCATTTTAATTGCATTTCAAGGATCAGAAATATGTTTCTCAATAAAAATTTTCAATTTATTTATACTTTCTTTCTTAAATTTCAATCAGATTTAACACTATATTTGAATAAAATGTTGAAAAAGTCAATAAAAGTCACATAAAGACATTATTGAGTCACAAAAACTATTATAACTTAGAAACCAAAAACAGACTGGAATTTGTTTTTTTAAAGCTAACCTTCAAAAGAAAATAAGACACTATAAAAAAAGGATTTAATGACAAAGACCTACAGAGATATATTTTTCAGAGGTGAAAAAATATAGAAAAGTTAAGAAAGAATTCAATTTTGATAAACTTAGAAATATTGCATTTAGTTGTATTTTTTCAAAAATATTCAGCCTTTTTGAGTTATTTGTTATCTAAAACGATTGAAGAATTTGAATTTTTTTTATTTAGATACAAACTATCAATACTTTCATTTTAAATATAATTAAAATTCACTATGATATTGATTAGTTTTTATATTATATAGAATTGCACTCTTCAGAAAAATAGAAAATATAGTTTATTCATTGATTCAGAAATTAATTCATTGAACTTTTATTTTCCATGTCTCTAAAGAGTGAAATTTGAACCCAAATAATGTATTATATCTGGAGAAAAATTGAATTTTAGTTGCAATTTGCAGTTTCAACAGCTTATAATAACTTTTACAACTATAAAACATATCAAACTTTATTTAATGGAAACTTTCGATAATTTACATAAAAATTCTCCACAACTGTTTTAGTGGAAACAATTTTAAAGTTTGATAATCGGCTAAAGGGTTTTACAACAAATAATCTTAAAAGATAAAAATCTTAATCATAGAAACAGTGGTGCAGTTGCAGTAAATTCTACTTTTTTCATGAGAAAAAGATTTATATAAATAGGAAAAAATTCATTTATTCACTATCTATTACCGAAAGACTGGCGACGCTTTTCACTTTTGGTGTTAAAGCAATTATCATTTCAAAATCTTAAGTATTTAGTAAATCCTCGATATGTGGGCAGTGAGTGAATCGTGAAATGACGATAAAACCAGAGTCTCAAACTTGAAAAAGAAGAGAAAACATATAAATAAATAAATGTTAGCCCATTCCTAAATATTGATGTCTTTATCTATGAGATACGGCACTAAATATATCTTTTTGGCACAAAATAAATTGATATTTTGTTCATCTGACTCATCTTCGATCTCTCGTCGTGTAGGAGGCATTTCATTAGATTATAGAATATATTTTTTGGATTGCTATTTAAGTTGTTTGTGGCGTAGTTTTAGGTAAAGTCTGAAGTATTTTATGAAAGATAAATAATGGAAATTAAGCTTAGAATTGAGAAATAAGTCCACTGTATTCCTCAAACTTGTTTGAATACAGACAGTACTTATACAGTTGATAGAAAATTCTGTTTATTCTTCTAACTCTTGAAATCAAAAGAAATTTGCAGAATAATTCCAACAAAATTTTGGAACACTTCAAATGATCATTCAATTTATCAATTGAATGATATGTGACATATCCAGAACTGAAGTTCGAGTGATTTTCTACTTTTAAATTCGAGAATTTTAGAATATTTTAATCATGAAATTGAATTTGAGAAAAGCTGGAAAATTAATTATTTTCTCACTCAATACTTCTGTAGTACAGAGTATAATATATGATAAGCATATCGAAAAAATCCACTTTGGTATGAGTTCTTTCAAAAGCTCTAACAAGGTTTTAAAAAATCATTACTTTGTGGCTTTTTCAAGACTACGCCATAAGAAAATAATTTTTTAAGAGCTAGTGATAAAATAATCTCTTTTTATCTATTTATTGAATCAATTTGAGTATTAGTCACACCCTATTTTTGTAACTTAATTTGATGATACCATATAGATTTCTTTTTATGCTTCTGCTTCACAATTTTTTCTATTTAATTGATTGAATTGAAAAACAAGCTAAAAATGAATCACTTATTACATCATTTGTTTTATTGTCATGATATTTCTTTATGGGTGTCCTTCAAAAGTTCTCACAAAGACTATGTTTCTCTGTTCAGATAATTAACTACTAAATTATAAAATATCAAAATAAATTTCTCTTATCATTACACTAATTGAGCTTTTTTGGGATAAATGTACTCTTTTGAAGTGCGAAAATAATAATTATTATTTACTTAATATTATTAAAGTTCCAAACCTAATAAAAAGATTAGTCATTTTGATTAAAACCTTTATCTTTTGAGAAACACAATTAAAAAAGTTTATTAGATTGAACTTCAAATTGAATGATAAGTAAAAAACGAAAATATTAATGAGACTTAATGCAAATAAATTAAAACAGGACAATGTTGTAAAGGCACAGGCATATTATCTCTATTACGTTACTTATTTATTAATCAACTTCATTGATAAACATTTAGAGAATAGTAATACTGTATCTCAATAAAAAAAATTATTTACTCAGTTTCATTTTGAAATTTTCTTCCACGTTTTCTCGTTATAAAGAGGCTTCAAAAGGGAAAATTTTGCTAAAAAGGCTTAATTGTTAAAAGAATATAATATCAAAGAAATTATTTCAAGTTTAAAGCAATTGAAAGAAAAGTAATTGGTGAAATTCAAATTGATTCCACCCTTTATTAAATAATTATAGAACTATTGATTAACTGATGAACCTTAAAAAGATTTTGATTTATTAAAAAAAATTGAATTGTTTTCAGATAGTTATTGGGTTGCTTTCGATTTGTTTCGTAATACTGGAAGCATTCCGATCAGAAGTGATTCGCGGTTATCCCTGTGTACGTCGTAATAATCAACTCTATTGTCCAACTCCTGGTAGTAAATTTCCAAAGTAAGAATATTTTCATTTATACCATCATTATATTGTACTTTATTAACAAAATAGGATTAGTTTGCATTCAATTTTCATTCATAAATAAATCATGAGAACCATTTCTCAGAATCTTTTAATGAGCTTAAAAAGTTTTATTTTTGGTGTTTGAAAAAAGTGCAATTTTATTCTTTCGATATATTTTTCTATATTTAATATTCAAGTCTACTATCATTAGGGAAGATATATATCTTTCAATGTCAAGGCTATTATGAATTCAAGTTCATTTGAATTAACTTAACAATGAATACTCAAAACAGTCTCAAAGAAATCGATTCAACAACAAGTAATTACTGAACTGTTTAAATATAGGTTTCATTGATCATCAGTTTGAATATTCATTTTGTTAAACAATGAAATACTCTCTTCTAGTAATGATCTGAAAAAGTTTAATAACTATTCAAACTTTAAGAATGCTTTTTGCAAATAATAAACTTAAACCCGAAAATCTCTATAATCATTAGCATTAATACTAAACCTAACACAACATCTACATTATTAACAACACCATCGCCATCAACATCACCATCATCTGTAAATATTTACAACACTTCAACGACACCGTCATCGACAACATCGACTACAACTACTTATTTCATGTATTATACAAAGAAAAGTCTCGACGATCATAATCATGACGATAACTCATTACATGATAATAATGATGTTGAAGAAAATATTATTGATGATGGAGATCAGGTGATCAAAAGAGTCAAGAGGTCAGTCTTTTGAATACATTTTTATCGCTCTTTTTCACTTTCTTAGAGCTATTCCAGTTACCCATCATTTTATATTTAATATTCATTAGTTTTAGAGAGTTTTAGGCCTAAAAGTGAGTCAATTTTCAATATAGTATTACTTCCATTTGTTAAGAATAATTTGTATGCATTCAAAAAATTTTTATGTAATTCGAATTCAAGTTTCATTAAAATAAATGTCTTGAAGTAAAAAACTATCCATTTTTCTCAAAACTAATCGTTTTTGTGATAATGCATAATAATTGCATAATTGATCCGAAATAAGCATTTATTAAACTTTTATACTTCTACTCAACTAAAACCCCATAATTATTGAATAAATAATCAAAACTTCTTATAAAGATTGCGAAACAAATAAAAATCAACTTTTTTCTTACACCAAAAGCAAAAAAAATTAAATATCTTATCAAATAATTTATGTAATAAATTTCAAGAAAGAAAGTTATATGAAAAATAAAATTTATTGTTAAGACTAAGAATTAAATCATTAATAATAATATTTCCACTCTCTATGCCATAAAAACTACAGGAATCTATACTTTTAATACTCATTTATTTCTCACCATTTTTATAACATGAGTTATGTAACAAAAATTTCTACTTTTACTATATGAAAAAAAATCAAAATTTACTCATAATTTACCTGACCTTTCATTGAAGTGCATAAAATTTCATTATGCTTTTTATGATATTTTTTAAACAAAGATTACTTTTTAAGTATCTTTTTATGTTCAAAATTTTTGAGTGAAAAGAAATTCGCCAGTTTTAGCGACAAATTTTGAAATTGAAAATCATATATATTTTTCAATGGCATCAATTTTTTTCATAGATCCACTTCTAGAGTAGGAAAAAATTAATATCTCACACAGTGATGATTGATTATCAGATTAGAAAAAATTGTTGACAAAAAAATTTACTTCACTTTCAAAAATCATTTAAATTTTTACCCTCAATTCGAAGGTCAATCCTAAAAGTTTCTGAAGCATTCTTGATGAATGTTAAGCGCTATTTCTGTTACTCTATTATCAATCAATTAAATAAAATGACAAATTTTCAAAAAGTCTTCTCTACTTTTTTGCGCAGAGAACAAATCGATAGTTTTATTGATGAAAATAAAGCACTTATTAGAAGAATGTTTGGAGAGTACAACACCCCCGACGATGAGGTACATCCAGACGCTCGTGACCACTACGCTAGTTATAGTAGTAATGGTCAGGCCATTCACAAGAGACCAAAGCGTGCGAGATCTAACTCTTATACTAGCAATAAGTAAGTATTGTGAATAAACATTTAGCAAATTGAAGCAGAAAAAATTGTCACGAAATGAATACGAGACACGATTACCCCTCAAGAGCTTTTTTCATTGATAAGATTTTTGGATACATGAGAAAAGGAAAAGGTAGAAAAAAGCTCACCTGTTAATGATTATAATATTATTAATGATCTGTCGCAATAATGCTTCAGACATTATAATTTTGATTCAGAATAAATTAGATTATCATTAATTTGTGAAAATTAAATGCTCAATATTTTTTAAAGTATGTATAATATTACAGAAATTATATCATTGTTAACTTGAATGCAATGAATTGAAAAGTCATTCAATTTATTCGAAAATTTATTAACAGAATATGCAAGAATTTAGTAGTATTGTAAATATTAGGAAGGGATGAATCATGAATTTATGCCATTCATTAAATTGATTTCAACTAAGATGTGAAATCAGATTTTCCGTTCTTATAAGAATTGCAATGAAATTCCGATTCTCATAAGTTATTATGAATAAAATGTTATGAATCATATTCATAAGAATTCATAAATTGATTGAACCTGCGATAGGAAACATCTCTCAAAAATATATGCGTAATCGTGTGCTTTTCATAATATAATTGCAATAAATTTGAATAATTAAAATCAGAGCTTAGAAATATAAGATAGAGTTACTGAATAAATATGAGAATTAAATTAATTTTGAACATATTTCTAAAAATGTAGAGTTGATTCATGCGAATCTGCAGTCGAAATAGTGACCCCTTATTGGGCATCAAACAGTGCCGGCAAAATTCGGGCGATTGTCAATACACAACATCTTCAACAAGCGATACAACAAGAAGTTTGCCAGTAAGTCATTGAACAAACAAATTGACCTCAACTTCGAATCCAATAGATAGTATATCAAACATAACTCTAGCAACTGATGTGAGCCCAAAACCCACACATTTTTGTTCAGTTATTATTATTCTTTCTATTTTTTGTGCTTAATTCAATCGAAGCGCTCATTTTTCTCTACACTGATTGCATGTGTGATTATCATTAAAGAGACGGCGGCAAGTAAGTCACGATTTTTGAGGGTGGGGGGTATGTGGGGGTCATCGCAGGGCCATTCGGGGCAACTTCTCTTTTATGCTAAACAATATTATTTTCTTCAACTACAACTTTCTTTCCCCCCATTATTTGTGCTCTTTTTGTGTTAACATTTGAGTTGACTCTTATTTTTATCACTTTTCTCTCTATTTTCAAACTTTTACCTGAAAGTCATTAACTTATTTAGAATATAAGTTGTTTGAAACGAAAAATAATTGAGATCTAATAATTTTCAGCTTTATCTTTTGTACTTTTGAGCATTCTAAACATGAAAGAACATATTTATTATCAACAAAATATAACTTTTTAACCACTATATCTCACACTTTTTGAACCGATAAATATTTAGCAATTTATACATATGTTTCATATTTATTGCTAAATAAGTCATAAAAAGTTGATTCATTTGTCATTTATGTTCTTCTTATATCAATTAAATATCATTCCTCTGAGTTCTTATGGGGCATAACTTTACTTAATAATAAATCATTTATAAAACTAGTATTAGACAGAAACTAATCTTAAATAATTTAAACATAAAAACATAAAATTGAAAGTATTAACTATCGAACTAATCGCTAAAAATTTCATTTAACAAAAGAAGCAAAGAATTAATGACAGAAAAAATTGGCATTAATTTCGCAGAACTGCATGAAAAAAGCATAAAAATTTTAAACAATTTGAAATCTAAACTCATTAATCAACCCTTTTTCAGGTCAGTTCAAACAAAGCGATGTAATAATGACTGTTCATGTGAACAAAAATATAAATGGCATAGACTTCTAGCCTATGATCCGGACGACGACTGTAAAGGCATTTTTATGGACTGGTTCTTATTTCCATCGTGTTGTGTCTGCCGGTGTACCAGATTATAACTATAATAAGTTTATTTTAGTGAAATAGTGTTTGATTAACTTGTATTTTAGTAACTTTATTATTATTATAAAACTCAATATTTTTAATTATATTGATTCTTAGAAATTAATACAAGAACTGTGAAACTGTGAAATATGTTTGAAATATTTATGATAATTTTGAATTAGATGAAAAAGTTTGAAATTTTCTTTTTAACTGAAAATTATTGTAAAATATAGTTATGAATTATAGAAGGGATTGAGAATTGTTTTTCAGCGAAAATTTTTCATTAGCTGTGTATAAAAAACTTATTTAAAACCAATTTTTATATTTAAATAAAAATTGTAAATAGGATTTTTCAAAAGAGATTTTCTCGCTTTTACTTTAAGTTTTGATAATATTTAAGTTGCCTTAACCTTAACCTTTAACTATATTTTTCATCGAGATTTCTCTCAAGTAGTTATAAAGTCAGATAATTGTAGAGATTCTAAAAGAATTAAAATTTAAATGTCTGGAAATTTTTTTGTGATCTTTCAAATAAGATTCAGAGTCTAATGTATCATAAAATTCTTGTGTAATCTGATCGATAGCTTGATATAATTTACAATAAAATTTAATTCAAAGAGCGAATAGAAAAACTCAATTTTAAAGCACAAAAAATTCCCCTTAAAAACATGTTGTCGGACATGAAAGTATATCGAATGGAAGGTAAGCTCAAAGTTATGAGACTTGTCTAATGAATTGCAATAACTTAGTTCTCACACAAATTCTCGAATTTCAACATAATAGTTATGTTAACTAATCAGGGGTTAAACGCAAACTCTTTAAAGCAATAGAATAATAGTTATGTTGATTACAATACTGCTAACAAATGGACAAAAAAGGCTATTAGTTCTGTATTAAAAGTATTCCCCGAAGGGTTTTGAGAAAAGTTCAAATTTTTCGAAACCCATCAGAGGTTGTAAACAAAGTTATTACTATTATTTTTGTATAAATCATAAGAAACCGAATAAATTATAGATCTTTTCGGACAAAATGAAAAAAGAAGTGGTGGCAAAAATCGGAGCCCAAAATATGGTCAAAATATCTGGAGTTTACCAGTGAGTCATTACCACAAACAAATTGACCTCTACTTCTACATGAGATGTATATCTTAACCAAAAAACTCCCACACATTTTCTTATGCTATTTTAAACTTAAACGAAGCGCTCATTTTTCTAGTTTGATTGCATATGTGATTATCATTTAAGAGACGGCGGTAAGTAAGTCACGACTTTTGGGGGTGGGGGACATCGCAGGGGACATATGGGGGACACTCAACAAAGGGGATATATCTTCTCTTTCTCTTTAATACCTTAACAATCATTTTCTTCTTCAGCTACAACTTTCTTAACCATAATTTGCGTGTTTGTTAAACATTCGCGTTTGGCTTTTCTCTTATTTTTTATCACTTTTTCTCTCTCTTTTTTCGAGTTCATTAACTCTCGACTTGTACTCTATAGTACTTTGAAATCATTATTACTATAATTCAATGTCATGAATATAATTATTTTATTAACTTATGAATCAACAAAATATTTGATGTATTATTTATTCAATAACTTTTAGTAAATAAATAGTCCGCTGGTATTGTATTTTGAACTATCATTAATATAAATTTAAATTAAAGCAAAACTAGTCTATAAATTGAAACAATAATGCACTAAATAAAAAGTTTTCAATATAAAACTCAAACATTGAATCTTTCAAGTCTTTCAATTTATCAAAACCTATGAACAAAAGTCACAATAAAAGTTGAAAAAGCAGCTCAACTAAAAATTATATTCAATGATTATTTGTTTCAATTTGAGTTTAAACTTAACTCTTTTTCAGGTTTAAACTTCTTTCTCAAAACCTTTCTTATCATAAGGGATATGAATAAAAAAAGTATTGTTAGGCTTAAAGGTTGAGTTTTACGTTGAAAATGCCTTATTAGAGAAATATGAGTAAAGTTATCTTTTCTCTTATCAACGGAAAAGCATTCGATATCTTCAGGGAATCTTAAGTTCGAACGTTTAGTTTTAGATCTTTTGAAAATTTTTATCATCAAATCATAGCTTGATCTAAATAACCGATCTTTGACTTTTCTTTTTAATCACTCCATTAGAAGATCTCTTTTTATATAAGAAGCAAATACTGATCTCAATACTAAGATAACAATAACTTCAATAACTACTACTTAAACAATAATTGGATTTTTTATATTGTTCTTTGAGTTTCGTGGTTTTGTTGAGAGTTTTAATAACCTTACTATAAATAGAAGTCATATCAGTAGTATTATTGGGAATCTTTGAACATCAATTTCACACGTTTTTCTCAGAGCAACCGAAAGAGAAATCGTTGAAAATTTAATCACTATATTGTTTGAAAGATAATTATATTTTTCACAAAAATTTTATAGATGAATAAAATTTGAGCTCATTATCAATTTTTTAATGCTTTGAAGGGATAAAATTATGTAATTTTTCGGATTAAATTAAGATCAATATTAATATTTATTGAGCGAAACAAAATTAAATGCAAAAAATGATTTTGAGATTAGTTTTTCAACAACAAAAGAATTTTAAATGAATATATCAATCAATTCCTGCGAAATGTTCACCAGTTTATAAAATGTTGAGTAAATATTGAATAAATCCTTTAACTGCTTTTCAGACCTTTAGATG
>JAQFXV010000877.1:0-17093 GCA_034694065.1 Camisia spinifer
ATTGTTCTCACTCAAATCGAATTTTTTTATCACTTCAAAAGCTCAGATTTCGAGTTCAACTCTTCGGAAGTTTCTATTTTCTCAAAGGGATTACAAATGAATCCTCAGCTCAACAATAATATAACAACATTTCCGTATGAATCGTAGCCAAAGGCTATTTTTGTAGAAAATATGCAACATTTTCAATCATTTTTGTTGAGCTGGGGATAAACAAGTCTTTATTATGAATGTCAGGAATCACAACATGTCATTCATATTAAGTTTCTTGATATAAAAATTGCTTTTAATATTATAATTGATAATGAAATTCAAATAAATTGAATTGAAATTGAAAATAGTAATCACGAAGTTTTTATTCAATAAAAATAAGAATGGTTTTCAACAATTTCATGACATTTGTTTATTTTTGAGCTAAAATTTGAGAAAAATTATCCTAAAATGCAATTTTTTGTATTTATAAATTTTTCAAAGATCTTGTGAAGCAGAACATTCTGAAAAATTATTCGTGCATTTAATGCTTTAATTTATGAGATATTTTCTAATTTAGGTCATTATGAGTATAAATCGATTGATGACAATCATATGGATGATACGCAAGCGTTCATTCATAACAATGAACAAGAAATTAATCTCATTATCAGAAGCAGACATTATGCATATTTTTCTTGAATAATTGGTTAAGCATTGAATTTATACAAAACTTAAACTTTATATTGTGTTCATTCCGTTGAACAACTTTTGATACGCAATCAAATGGTTTAATTTTAATCCATAAATAAATATGAAGTTAATTTGAAAATCCTGATAAACAAATATAAAATCTTCTATCAATAGAATTAATCCCAAATTTAGTTCATTTATTTTGTTGTTAAAAATAATTGAATGGGTTGAGTAACAAATCCTTTTAATTTTTATAAAATATTAGGCGTCAAGAGTTGAGTAATGGGATTATATATTGGCAAACATGAGTTGTGATGTTTAACGATCGCTAAATACTAAGTATTAATATTTAGGCAAATGTCAAAGTTTTTCATTCTGCATATTTTTAAATGTCTTGATTGATATTTCAATGTTATGTGAATTTGATATATTATATTAATATTCGTAACACTCATTATTTGTTTTGCATATTTTCATACAATTTCATTAAGAATGACAGACATTTTTTCCCATTGAATGTCAGTTTTATGTCAAACCTTTTGGGATTTTGTTCAACCCTTGAAATTGATTTACAGGAATATCGGTTGAAAAAATTCAAAATAAATTCTCAGCTCAATCATGTATTAAAAATTGTCAGAATGAATGTGAATTATTTGATTGAAACCCAAAAAATGTCATAAATATTTATTCTAAAACACAATAGAGTAACAGCTTTTGGGGTATATTATTATAAATTAGAAATATATGCAAATTTGATAGATTGTGTCGCATAAGCAATACTACTTTAGTTGAATCTAATAGTATGTTAATTTAGAAAATCTATAAATTTTTGCAAATTCTGCCTCACAATCAATGAAAAAACTCTCTAACATTAACATTTATTTAATGAATAATTGGATGATAATTAGCTCTAAGTTTTCATTAGTGCTAAATAGGGAACAATGAATACGTTTAATATTTTATTATTGGATCACAAAAAATAGATAGTTTTTAGATTAATGAAAATTTTTATATCTACTTTGTATTTAGTTTACTAGATTTTGCCTATATTTTTAATACATTCATGTGATTTTCTTAAATTTATTTGTAAAAAATTGGATAATTTGATTTTTTATTTCATTTTCAACCTCATAAATCTAAATTCAATGAAAAGATAATTCTTTTCTCCTGTTTAATAAATTGATAAAATTCATGTATTCAATGAGTCTGTTCGGATATTTTCTAGAATCTTGTCGATTTATTTTTCAGAGTTGAATTTTCATTCAAAAAGATTAAGTTTTTAGATAAATATTTATGCTTTTGATTTGACTGAATTATGCTATTTTTCGCTCGTAATCTATGTTATAAGCTTGATATTTATGCTTTTTCATCATCTGAACACCCAATTATACTTTTTATTCTCAAAGCTCAAATTCATAATTTTTATGCTAAAAATTCTGAGAGCTTTTGTTACTCAAAAAGCTCAAAATTATGCCATTTTATGTTTTCGCTTCGCAAATGCATAAAAATTTATTTCTAATTAAGTTATCAAAAATACAGAAATTGCTTTTCATTTTCTATTAGAATATCTAAAATATGAACAGAAATAACACAACAGAAAATTCAATTAAGTATTATTTCTATTTTTTCATAACAATTATTACTGAGAATATTTTTACTGTACTTTTTTTTGCTTTCTATAAAATAATGATAAACTGCATATCTTTTTACTCATTATTTTCTTATTCGCATTTTTTGGTCTAATGATGAAATCATTAGTTTTTTTTTCGTAATATAGTTTACTATTAATATAATTCACAAACGATTTACATGTAAAGAATGGTAAAAAAGTTAATATAATTTGAAACTGTATTAGTTTTTCTATAGAAAGCATGTAATGAATAGCTATGTAAAGGATACAAAAATAGCGGGAATCAGAATAATTAAGTTAATTATCTGTAATTGGAGTAGAATTACAAGAATGTTATCAGAATTTCTAGACTCTAATCACGATTATATTCACTTTCATTCTGTATTATATTCAGAATAACTTCATGTAATACAAGAACTCTATCCTAAAATAGATTCCATAAAACTCTTTATCATTGAAAATAAGTTTCATTTCTAATTGAATGAAATCTACACTACGATTGAGTCAATTTGACTATAGCTGGAAACGGTTGAGCCTTTTTCTCTCATTTTAAATAAGATTTCGAGAAAGAATTATTCCGCATAAGTAAAGGGTTACTGAAGTTAAATTAATTCTTGAGCAGAATATGTTTCTCTTAACTCGAAAGCAAACTTCGAACCAGAAAAGACTTCTGAGGATTCTCAGTCATTATGAAATCAGATAACAATGCAATAAATGGTAAAATAAATGGTAGACTGCATTGTTATCAGGATCGCATAATTATTTCGCTTCCTGAACAGTTAGGTGAACATGCTACTTTTTTTTATCATCATTAAGTTTAATCGCTTGGACATAAAGCGTGAGATTAATTATTCATTTGGATCATGAAATTTGTTTTAGATATTATTTTTAATCTAATTTATATTATTTTATTTAAAACTTTTTTAATTAGCGAAGAGAGAGAGAGAGAGAGAGAGAGAGAGAGAGAGAGAGAGAGAGAGAGAGAGAGAGAGAGAGAGAGAATCTTTAAATCATTTCATGATTTGGTTACTATTTCCGTGATTTCATGATAAAAGCTATTCCAGTAGACCATCAATTTTCACTTAATACATATAATCTATTTGTATAAACTTACTCTATATTCCATATATTGATATTCTTATAACAAACAAATATAAGAAAAAATATTTGAATATAGCAATAAAATCCAATAAATTATTTTATAGTCTTGAAAAAAAATTTTCTTTGTAATAATAGTAAAAAATAAGAAATCTTTGATATTCTGATCTCACGCACCCTAAAGAACCCTCTAAGCGATGCCCACCAGTAATGGTTAGCAGAAGAATAGTTTTCATACATGCATAAAATAAATGGATATTGAGATCAATAAATAATTTTTATTTCCAGCTTAAATATATGAAATATGCTCTATATATATGACGTGACTTTATATGGGAATAAAATTCATACTATTTTTTCAGATGTAATTTCTTAATGCAGAAAAATTTAATAAATTAAGAGCTCATAAGATTACAAACCAAATTATTATATGAAATATCATTTTATAATCATATGAATAATGTCTCTTTGAGTGCCTATTATGTGATAATGACCTGATAGGCATGCATTTGACTTATAAATACTCCCTTTTAATTATTATATTATCTATTGTTCATATATCAGACCTATTCTTATATAAATACAATATAAGCATTATTTTTAACTGAACCGCAAATCCACACAAAAGTAATTACCTTTAATGGTCAGTAAAATGTTTGAGATTATGTTTTTTCTCCTTTTTTTATAAATAATTTAAGCCTTGCTCTTGTTTTATTTTTTATTTCTTCAACTGATCGATAGTTTTTCTCACTATTATTTTATTTGCTTCTCAAAAGACAAACGAAATATTTTTTTCTTATTATATACACTTGAAAAAAACTTAATGAATATAAATCGCAATTACATGTATTGGTTTCCAAAGATTGGGTCAATTTATTTTGATTGCAATACTATTAAGTTGAATAAATACTAGACTTGAGTTTGAGGTTAGAATTTGTTATTATTTTGAGAATCGATTCAATTTATGAAAATAATTAGCATTTCATTAATTGAAAATTTTCTATATGAATAAAAATGCAATTTGAAAACAATTTCGGAATTTTATCAGTGCTTAAAATGATTCTCTATTCAGGTTTTACTTATGTTTTCATATCAGGAAAATTGAGAATTCATTATTATTTGAATTATTATCACAAAATCTATCATAAATATTGTATGAGAAATATATATTTTGCATTAACTCGAATAAAACTCAATTTCATATTCACATCTCTTTAGAAAGTCATTATAGAGTGAAATACTAGAAAATAATAATCGATTTACTTTTGTTTTGAATTATTTTGAAGAATCTTATCATAAGAATCTTGTGAAACATGATATTTGAAACATGTAATTAAGGAAAATTTTAATTAAAATTCCAGTTATAATTCCAGAAAATTATATTAGTTTTTTGAAATTTCCAAGAATTTGCTAAAACAAATTGATATCCAGTAAAGAATATCATAATAAAAAATTAAAATCTATTTTCTAACTTCAAAATAGTTTCAAATACTGTCTATATTTTAGAGTTTAATCTAAAATGAAATGATTTTTCTCATATCTTTATTTTTCATTTCTCTTTCAATTGATATCAGATATGATTTATTTGTGATTTCAAGTGAAGAGTGCTTTTTATATAAAGTCATTTTTAATACTCTTTCATGCTCAGGAAGAGAAAAGAATAAGTTTCAATGCATGCTGAATGAGAGGTTTGCTTTTGAAAAGCTTTTCAGACTTTTCCATAAAAGGATACAATTTGTAATTTATATGTAAAAATTTACATTGAATTCATAGAATATATCCCCCAAAGGATTGTCATGGCCAACAAGTTGTCATAAAAATGGACCCCTTTTGTAAAATGTAAAATATTTGATGATATGCTTCAAATTTTTGCTTTTCAAACCACTTATACTTATGTAGAGTTAATATAACTTAATAAAAACGAATTCAGAAAAAAAAGTCTTTTAATTAGGATAAAAATAGAATTCTCTTGACATTAATTAATCATTTTTTCCCAGATTTATATTTTATTCTTTGAAAGTTTGAGTTCAAAACATCATTAATTAGATCAATGTTTCAATTTTTTAATTAGTTTCATGTTCAATATGTTGATCTAATGACATGCAGTTCTACAATATATTTGAAATCTAATAATGACAGAAAACATATGAGGCTTAAAATTCATGCAAAATAATTAAAGACTGAGATACAAAGCATTGAATTTCAGTTTAATCATTAAAAAAAACAAAAAACAATTCTGTTTACAAATTCAGCTCCTATTTAAATCTCTTCTAAACCGAAATATTTTTAAACATAACCACTTTCAGAAAAATAATAATAATAATAAAAGCTACAAATTTTTATGCATAATAAGCTTTTATTTTGAAAAATAAATCAATTTCATAACAAGATAAGCTTCAAGTTTACATTTGAATCTTGAAAAAGTGAATGGTTATCTATTTGGCAAATATATACATAACAGAATTGATCAGAGCTTCGCATCTAAACAACATTTTTAATAATCTCTAAACAGAAAAGAGCAGAAAATTTGATTCATATAAACTAAAATGATATGTTAGATGTTTCTCAATAAGATCATCTTTTAATAGCAACAGAACGTTATATTCATATGAATACTGTTTATGCATTGCACTCATCCTCAAAGGTTTAGTTATGTCAGAAATAAATCTCTTGAAACCTAATATAAGTTATTCATTGATTTAATAGAAATCGATGGAAAATCTTTTTACGATAAGTCTATCAGAAAATGTCTTTTTATAAGTTTAAAGATTAAATATTTAATGACTTTCATAGTATCTCAATATATGTATATTTTTATGTCTGAATGCATGTGATATCTGAACCCTATTTAAGATTTTTTTAACACATGGGCCAAGTCTTGTAATTAAAAACATTTAGAGTTTAAGCAATCCATTTATGATAGCCTTGATTTTGGCAACTGTTTAAAAAAAAGAATAAGCTCTTTATCTTATGCTTTCATTTTTGGCAATTCAACGGCTTTGCGGCTTTAAAATTATGGCTAAATTATATTTAGATAATTTGTTTATAGCCTAAATTTATAACTTGTTTATAAAAATCTGAGTACAAAATCTTTTAAAAATAAATTAAAGTGAAAAATAAAATTTTTATTCTACTTGATTGAAGAGGAAAAGTACTAAAAATTTTATTCTTATAGTTAAATTCAAATTAAAAAACTCCATAAATTTTTCTCAAACTTAATATTCGTTAAAATAATTCGAACAGAAAAAACTTCATAATCAATATTTATAATAAAAGGTCAAAAAATATTGCGAATAAACGACCGGAAGCTTATCCGGAAAATAACTGAATCCGGAATCGAGAGGTTGAATACGTTATATCAGAGTTAAGAGTATTGATGATAATTAATATTTAATTAAGAAAAAGGTGAATAAGACTTTTGCTAACCTGAGTCACAAGTGGTACTAAAGTAGCTTCAATTGATTTAGTCTTGATATCAAGCGATAGATCAGTTAAGGTAATGGTTGGTAAAGTCAGCTGAGAGTTAACACCACTAAAAGAATATTTAGCGATTGACACTTGTGCTGGAACGCAACCAATTGATGCCGGAGATGAAGTCCCAGACAATGATGATGTTGTCGGAGTCACTGTTGTTATCGTAATCGGCGCTGATATTGAAGTCACTGTCACTGTATTCTTATCAATAGAAACTTTAGTAGAGTTTGAAGTCGTTATAACTGTTGGAAGTATTGGATCCTCAATTCGTGTTAGCGTTGATTCTGTTGATGATAAGCATGTTTGTTGTGTGACATCTGATATGACACACTTATCAAAAGTTTGACAGTTATTACAATTATCAATACTATTATTATTTGCCATAAGATTTCATGATAATTAACATAAATTCATATTAAACTTTAGACCATAATTAATAAACTTCATTAGTTTTATAACTTTAATAGATTTTTAAACACAAAACAGAACTCCGATAAAAAGGTTCTCTAAATTAAAGGAATATTTTATTATTTTTGATGTGTATTATATCATGAGATCTATAATAATGTCCAACAGAACTGTTGTACAGAGTATTCCACCAGTTATTCCATAGCATAATATTAATAGCAATAAATTTATTTTCTGGGACATGACTTCTATACATACATAACATGATAGACATGTATATGTGGAGAACGAGAGTCAAAAGCAAAAAGAGAGAGTCGAAAAAAATTAGAAAAATGTATTTATAATTTTTCTCAAATATATAGTATATTATTGTGTATTAAATGAATAACTGAAGCGAAATTTTGACATTTTATGCATACATATCCACAAAGAGTATAATCATATTCACATTGAGTATAATATTCATAGAAAAACACATTAAGATATAAAACTTATATGTCTTTTAATAATATTGTTAATAAAAAATACATGAGAATTACTTACCCATAGATTTGAATGTGAATAACGTTTTTACTCTCTCTTATCATAATATTTTTCAATTTCGTTTTTCCGAAAATATACTCAATTTTCATAAATCATATGCTATTTTTCATCTATTTATTTAGTCAGAAATATTTATTGAGTCATTTTTTTCATATGCGAAAAGTTTGAATATTTTTTGCTACCAGAATATGATCACAAGAATGACAGGTACTCTCAAAGTATTCCTCGTGAATTTTCAAGTTAAAAGGATCACAAAATTGAATATTATTATCCGCATAAAAATAATAGCATAAGAAATAAAAATTTCCAGTCGTTAAGTTTTTCAGTCAGAGCAAAATCGATTTTTTTCAATTAATATTTATTAATAAATTTCACGAAATAATAATCAAAATTCTAATTAATAATAGGATAATAAGTTAATAATGAGTGAAACAAATTTCAAAATGTTTATTAATTCAATAGTTCATAAGTTTATATTTTTTAAATAAATTCCTTTATATATAACAATACAAAGCGTTCATAAATACATCACTTAAATAAAAGTAGAGTTAATAACAATATAGATATATAGATATATAAAATAAAAGTGAAATATCTTTTGATTTCTCGAGCGCTTAAAATCCTAAGCCATTGTTCAGTAGAAGTTCAGTTAAATAACAAATACTGTCTTTAGGTTTTCTCCTTCTTTTGTTATAAACTTATGTCCAAAATGTTGATAATGGGTAGAGAAGAATAGAAAGACGAATAAGAAAAGGAAAAAAAAATTTAATAGCACTAGACATTAAATTTTCGGACTTCAAGTCCATATGTAATATTGCACAACAATTTTAGAGCATTTTTCGCACACGCTCTCTAAGTCTCTCTTTCAATATAAACTATCTCTCTATCACATACACACTCACACTAAGACACTCCACACATACTCTCTTGAAACTACTTCTCTATATAGCCATATCGCACATCTCTCTCTCTCTCTCTCTCTCTCTCTCTCTCTCTCTCTCTCTCTCTCTGCACACTCTTTAGCTGCAGTCATAGCAATATAGCTTAGCATCTGATGCCTTCTCCTCAGCGCACACTCAAAATCTGTAACTGTAACAGAAAGGCCAAATTTTTTATATAGCTTATATTTATCCCGATAGGTTCATAAGGTGAAAATATGGTAATTTAAGTCTTGACGAGAGTTGAAGATTTATTCAAGTTAGATGTGTTCAGTTGTTCAAGATATTAGCTTTATACAATATTCAAAAAATTATAATTTTTCGTACATTTCTCTTGTCATAAACTTTATGATAAGTTTCTCTGAATAAAAGTTGAATCAAAATGATTTTAATTGTTAGAAAATTATTTTTCTAAAAAGGACAAAATTTCGAATAATTTAGTAATTATTTGATATAATTTTATGGATGAGTAAAACAAAAAATATATTAAATTAATATTGAGCTTATTTGAAAATTCGGAAAATCAATACATTTTTCTATAGAAATTAATTTTAGAATTCATAAAAAAAATTGAAAAAGTTGTTGGTATCTCAAAAACGCCAAATATTTAAGACAAAGACATAAAGAATCAGTCCATTGAGACGCATGATTAAAAATGCAAAGTAGCTTAATTAGAATTTTCGATAAAACAACATTGTATTTCGAAAAACAAAACTCTGTTTAATTTCAAGGATGAACAAAAAAATAACAGAACTATTTTTATAACAACTAAATTTTCATTAGTTTTCCTTCCGTTAAAAAATATGCTGTAAAAAAGCTTATGATCTCATTCGCTAATAAGACTTGAGCGCAAAACACATAGAAACATACATTGAAACCATATATTCAAACCTAACATACACAATGTTAGTCTTGTTGCTAAACCAAAAACCTTTGGCTGCCATAACAACACGCGACCGATATAGTGAAAAATAGTGGAAAAATAGTAAAACTGACTGATTCTAGTGAATGGATAGTGAAGAGAAAAATATATACAAGAAGTGATCCAAAACAAAAATCACAGCCATATTTGGGCTGTAATACAAGCCTATGTTTAATAACTAAATAGATAGAAAACAGGCGTTAGCCTAAGAAATATTCCTCTCTGTCTACTTCGATCTGAGACCTATTTTCCAACTTGAGAGACATTTTATAGATTAAAATAATTTGTCTCTACGTCTCATACAGTATAATATATTTTGAGATAAAGAATAATAGAGGAAAATATCAATACAAGCTCTTATTTCTTCTCTACCTCTCTCGTATCGCTGGATTTCCATTACAAATGTTTACGACAAACACTTCTTCCACTTCATCTTCATCTTCACTGATATCATCGACAACTAATACTAATGTAAAACAGCAGAAAAATATTAGATATGATAATAATTCAGTACAGAATCAATTGAACTCAACTAATCGGGTACAGAATAACAGGATTGTTTCGAATAATAATAATCTTAATAATAATAGCATTGCTAAATCACGACATTATCATCATCAGCATCATCATCATCACTGTGCTCTACATAATAAGTCGAGACAACAACAACTTCATCAAAAGAAGTACCTATTACTTGATGGTAATTTATTTATAAATCACTACTCAAAACAGCAGGTATTTTATGCTTTAGTTAATGTATATTTAGTTTATTTATTTTCATGTCTGACTAGAAAAATGATGGTTTGAAAAAGAAAATCAACGGGTTTTTTAAACTGAATATTCGATCATATAAATAGCTGAAAATTATATTTTTTGAATATATTTTCTGTCTATTTCAGATGTGAATTACTTATTTAAATTTAGGATCACGTGAAATATCATGTCAATTGGTTTTTAAACTAAATCATTGATAGAATTGAGCAGAATTTCGAATAAATTTTTAGCATATGATTGTGTTTATGAATTAATTATTCGTATTTACACTCATTTGAAATGATTGTTAAAACACTTTCATTGAAATTACTTATCAATAATTGATATGAATTTAAACTGAAAATCATTTTAACAATCAATTCATGTGAATCTCTGCTGGAGTTTCAGATCATTATCTAATTCGCTGACATCTGAAAAATTCAATTAAAATTTTCCTAAAATTCTTTTATATTGATTTCAAATATAACTTTAATTTCTAAAGAATTTCTAAACTCATGACTAGCATAACACTTGACAGCTTAGCAAAGAATTAATGAAATTCTTTAAACTTAACATTTTAATTGAAAAGAATTGAGTCGTGATGTGAAAGGCGTTTATAAAACGAGTAATAAATACGAAAATGTTAACACATTATAGCAATAAAAGTGTAGTTTTAAATAATATACAGGTATAGTGCAGATCGTTTCCCAAGCAATTCATAAATGAGTTCATTCAACCATTCGAGTTGTCAAATAAAAATAGACTCAAATTAAGTAAGAAAAATTTTCAAAAATTAATTTTCTCAGTCATATAATTTACAGTTCGTTGAAAACAGTGTGAAATATCGTAAATGACTTATGTTTTATCTTTGATATCAAATAAATAGATTAGATTTGAGGTTAAACTAATGATAACAATAGTAATGGTAATCATGAAAAGTCATAAGTTTATAGTTGAATAGGAGTTAACTCACTATCAGTTTATATAAATTGAGTGTAATTTATATCTCAGACTTATTAAACGCTTATTAATATTGTATATGAAAGCCATCTGTGAAAGTGATAATCATTTTTATCCTGAATGTCAAGTATTTTATGAATATAATAATTAAGAAAAAAAAGTTTATTATTTTCACTGATTTATCGAAGTATTTGAAAAATGATGTCAAATAAATCTGTGTCTATTCAGCGATCGATTATTTCTTCATTCAAGAGCTATATATCACGAATTAATGAGGTTTATATCAAAAAGCATTGATTTTTTATATAAGTTAATCATACATGAGATGAAAATATTCGAAATTTCTAACTATTTGAATGTTATTTCATTTATATTGAGCCGAAAAACACAATTTTCTGTCTAAAGTTTAGTTAAGTGAAAGTCACTTTGAAATCCCTGTTGTTATCAATAAATGTATGAGATTTTTAGTTAGGTTTCACTGCTGTGCAAATAAATTCAATTATCGTTTATATCCGTTTATTTCCTAACCTTTCATGTATTATATTTATAACAACAAAAAGTTTTTGGCAATAATAATATATAATAACAGGCGTTATATTAAATAGTATTTGCAAAACATCCTTCCGTTAACTTATAGACTGATAATAATAAATAATAACCATTTTATGAAATATTTTTTGATTATCTATAGTTAGCTGACTATCCGTTTTGTACATTAAATTTTTTTAGAATTGAATTATTTTTAGGGATTTATATAATGATAAACTTTATGATTACAGGCATTCAGTTTTTCGCTCAATATTAGAATTTTGAAAATTTTTCAATGCGTTGAATATCATGTTTCAGAAGTTCAGCTGAATTGTGATCAATGCTATATATTTTGATTCTAATGTTTATTTGATATTTAATTCGAAAGAAATTTGAGTCTCATATTTCATTCAGACTTTGACTTAGATTTTATTCAACTTCAATAGACATTAAAACAATGATAATGATTAGTAATCACTATTCAGTATCGAGTTCTTTATGTTAGGTTTGATATCATTGATGATTACTTTGCAGAATAACTAACAGCAAAGCTAAAAAACGTGATCGTTTAGTGACTGAGAGAGAAAAATATATTAGATTTTTTCTCATTGTTTGTTAAAAATAACAGATAAAGAAAAGTTGTATCAGAAAAATAGATAATAAGTCAAAAGCCTTTTACTCAAATGTATGCAAAAATAATGTCAAGTCTTAAGAGTGTATGTCTTTTGAATTAACTCTTCAATCGTTAAGCTATTAATTGATAACTTGATTATAGCAGAAATGTTTGACACAAACCAAACTCCTTTATTACAGAACTCAGTCTTAGAACAGGTAAAATCAGATCGAGTGATAACAACACAACCAGAAGAAGACCGAAGACGTCGTACAATAATAGTAGAGAAAAAGAGCAGTTCATTTGGTTTTACACTACAAGTAAGCCATAAATAATGAGTTATGTGAAAAAAGTGTCTGAAATAAAACTAAATTTTAATCCTGCTTTAGACATATGGTATTAAACATAAAAAGGAGGGAGAAGTAGAGCTATTGACTTATGTGGATCACGTTGAATACGATGGACCAGCATTTAAAGGAGGTATGAGACCTGGCGATGTCATATTGTCTATTAATGGTAAGGATATGGAGAAAGCAGATCATAGGACTCTTGTTAAATATATACATTCGTGCGAAAAGACTATGAGAATTGTTGTGCTTTTCGAAGATTGTGTCAGAAAAGTTGAACTTCATATCAAGTTTCTTAAGCTTAAGGTATTATTTTCTCTTTTGTCGTTTATTACATGATAAAGCGATTTATTAATTTTGCTGACTTTTAGTCGTAATTATTTTATTTAGTTATTGTGTAATTGACTTGAGTTTATGAAAATATTTTTTTTCACATATTTTAATTTTTAGAATTTTTTGATATAAAATTGAAAATAATTTTTTTTGTTAGTGGAGAGTTAAATAATTTAAATAATTATTATTCAGTTATTGCTTAATAGACTAGAATTTATGAATATATTTTTTCTACAAATTTTAGTCTATTCTGATATAAAATTTAAAATTATTTTTTTGCTATTTGAGAGTTTAATAATTCATATAAACTATTATTCAGTTATTGCTCAATAGAATGAAGTTTATGAAAACATATTTTTCTCCAATTTTTAATGTTTCCAAAATTTTTAGTCTTTTATGATCTAAAATTGAAAATATTTTTTTTTTGTTAGTTGAGTGTTAAATAATTTGAATAAATTATTATTCAGTTATTGCTTAATAAACTCATAGAGTTTATGGAAACATATTTTTCTCCAATTTTTAAAGTCTCTTTTGATCTAAAACTGAAAATTATTTTTTTTCTGATTTGAGAGTTAAATAAATTAAATTTCTTCTAAAAGTTAAGTGTTTTTCCATTGAATTTTATTATTTTTCACCCAAATTATATTTATGTTAATTTTTATTTGATATTAAACTAGTTTTGAGTTTATTTATGAATATATTTAAGTAAAAATTTATTTCTGTCTCGCTTCTAATTTTTTGGGTCATATATTCGTCAAGAAATTAAGATATAATTAGAAAGTTCTAAAAAAGGCTTTTAATAACTAAAATACATTTAAATCCTTCATTAAAATTTATTTTCCTGTTGAGAATTAATGAATCAAAACTCACTTAAGACATATCACACTTTTCTTTAATCGCATACGAATTCAGCGCTTAATTAGCAGTTTATTCTGAAGTATCATTAGTTTGTAGTCAAGAGATTAGAGAAATTGCAAAAATAATTAGTCTATAATTAGTTATCGCCATAAGTCTGTCATATAATCCTCGTGATAAGCTAGTATCAGACATGGGTAAGGCTAAAGGGTGTGCCGATTATAGAATTCAAACATTTCAGAGGGGGTTAAAAACTTGTCGGATTTAAAAGGCAATTTTTAGAATTTGACCAATTTTTTTTAAAAAGAATTCTGAAAATTTCTCATAAATTTTCATAAATTTGCCTAAAATCACGTGAAAATATTAATAAATTACCGAAATTTGAACTTTGATCCAATTTTCAAATTCATCTATCGAATTACTTGATTTTTGTTTTTAACTCGGATTGTGATAAGTTGAAAATCAATTGTATAGTTTCGAAAACATGTCCATCTAAACGAGTTTTGTGATGCTGTCAGCCTTGTTTTTATTTAAATTATATAAAAATGGATTGGGTTAAGAAACACAATTTTTACTAAATTATATTAATAATCAAAGAGGGATCAAACACGTCTCATCTGAAATTTTCAAAAAAGCGAAGGGGGGACAAGCACTATATTTTGATCTCTTGAGGCGGACCCATAGCAAACCTACCCCTTATCCATGTCTGGATAGTATGTAAAGCAACTGCTTATTAGTTAATGAATGAATGATTTTTCCAACTAATTCTCAGCGCAAAAAGTCTATCAATAAATCAGTTAAATATAACAAATGATAATTATTTATAGCTTTTGCCATTTTATAAATAGTCATTGATTTTCTGGGTTTAATTCGTTTTTGATATTAATGAAATTTATGTTTGACTTTATTTGGACTTTCATTATGATATTTTATTATATTTATATTATTAAACAAATAAACTTTTTTGAAATATATATGAATACATTTTCTGAAGCTTGTGATGAATTTTGAATAATTTTTCCGTTCAAATCGAGTTTTTCTAAGAATATGATAGTTTTGATGAATTTTTTATTCAAACGAATGAATAATAAATTCAGAGAAAATTCTATTTATGAAAGTTTTTCTTAGAAAAATATATTTCAGTATTAAAGTTGAATAAAATTTTCATTAAATTCTAAGTCACTAAATATTTAAAAATAATGTAAAATTTGAACAACTTGAAAAAGTTTTAATAAAAATTTCTCAATGGGTTTAATTATAGAGAGCATTACAGCAGAAAATGAGTGAATACGAGCTTTTATGTCAACAGGAAAAAACATTAGTAATAAACGCATCGATAGGTCACAAGACATCGAAATACATCGACATCTCTAAAAGTGGTCAAAACTGTCGTAACACTTCCACAAACATATCATCCAATAGTGATAATAATAGAAATTCACCAAAAATGAAATGTAAAAGTTTGGACGTAAGCCTAGAAGACGTTCTCAATTGTAATGATATATCTATAGAAACAAGTGATGAAGTATTCAGTAATGAAGGAAATCAATTGATTGATAGTAATGAAGAACAAGAGAGTAGTGTTCCGTTTGAATGCTCGGCAACTCTGCCCCGCATTAAGAAGTGTAGCATTCAATCAAAGTCATTGCCCTCATCGACGGCTAACAGTTATGACTGTCTGAGTGATGATAATTGCCTAAGAATTCATTCCATGGCTGATGACAGAGATTTTGTTACCAAGTTATGAGTTTTTTTAATCTTGAGAATTAAAGAGATAGAAATTTCAGTCTTTCAACACATTTTACATAGTATTGAAAATTATAGATTGGATTTTAAAAAAGATAATCATATGCTTGAATCGGAAATGTGTTTAAACAGATCCAAAGTTAATACAATTGAGTTATAAATATTCAGCAATTTTTACAAGGAATAGTATTTTACATAAAATAATTCAAATTTTTTCTTAATCAATACAATTATTCAAAAAATTGCAGTGAATTTATCTTAACTATTATTTTAGTTTTTATTAATTCTGGATTTATTCATTAATATTTGAGATCAAAATTAATCATTCATTTATTGTTATTAATCCAATATTTACTTATTATTGTTTTAAAGTTAAGAACCCTTTATCTGAGTTTGTGATCAAACTTTTTTTAGAAGGTCTTATAAAAAATGGTTTTAACTTTTGCGTTACCTTTGATTCTTTTTTTACACATATTATTCAAGTCATAGCAATGTTATTATAGATTTTCTTAGCAATAAATTCAAAAATTAGATCATTTTATAAAATCGTAAAATTTTTAATTTAAATTCTGGTTCGAATTTTTTTTTCGATAGCTATCAATATGTTTTAGGTCACAATTAATTTGCATTTATCTCAAAAGACTTATTGACTGATGATTTATCTGTTCGCATGTGTATTGAGTGATAAGAGAAATAACTTTTTCTCATTATTTGTTCAAAGAAAGAAACGCTGTTTTGCTTCAAAAGTTAATTTTGCCTCATATTCAAAATTAACTAAGTTTATTTCATGTGATACATAACTCAAATATCAGTAGTTTTATTGATTCATTTCGAAAAATTTCCATTTTATTTATTAACTTAAAAAATATTGTATAAACTTTTTTACGCCTAATTGTTGTTAAGATCTTAAAAATTTATGTAAAATTTTGTATAAAATTTCATTTAGAGAATGATTAAAAATTTTAAATTAATGATATAAAGAATTATTAATAGAAGATTTTGTAATCTTTAAACTTTAAATTCTAATCCAATATCAATGTCAATCACTTGACTGAAGGTTATTAATAACTTTTTTTACATTTTGAATTTATGAGAATTTTCTCACATTTTTATGAGTAATAGATAATTTTCATCAACTAATGAGAATCTAAATTAAATAATTTAGTATTTGTGAGTAGAAAATACTGTTGAGCGGGTCCGGACCTCAAGACGGTTAAAGTCTTGGGACCTGAGGTTCTAATGTTCAAGTTTATGCCCTCATTAACAAAGGTCGAAGTTCGAGTCC